>CM039515.1:30542977-30652570 GCA_022432975.1 Begonia masoniana | reverse complement strand
TTTGGTTTCTTTCCTATTTGTTACACAACGAAATAAATGTATTTTATTTGCTCTGTATTCTCGGTGTCAAAGTTAGTATGGGTGTTGTTCTTTACAAAAACGAAATTCTCACTTTCTTGACAACCCTTTCTTTCCCGGCTTGGATTATTGACCCTGTTTGATGACTCCGATAGGCATTCCTTTCTGAAAGGAAGTACTGAATGATGTATCAAATTAAAATACGGCGAGTTAAAGCCTTCCTATATTAACTAATGCTTATAATTTAATCGGTACAAATACATTTAGACCCCAACTATTGGTCAGGGGCCATTGTAACCTAACGTTTTTTTTTTGTACCCAATCAAACCTAACGTATAAACGTTTGCAATGTTAAACTCTACCGTCATTTTTTCAGTTAAATTTAACATAATTTTAGTAATAGCTGAAAAACAAAAAGTTAAAGAAGTGCCAAAATCAACCAACCCCTATGCGAGACCTATCCTTGGCAAATGATTTCGATGCAATCATCCTAGTCATCGGTCTAACGAGTGTCCGAATCGGAGAACAATCAATATTGTTGATAGAGATGAGCATGAGCAAGAAATTTGTTTTGAACCCGATGGCGACGAGGAGGAGTTTGAAGAAGGGGACAGAGAGAGGGGAGAAAATACATTCGTGATTCGAAAATTGATGCTCACTGCTAGGCACAAAGATTGCTCCCAAAGACATCAATTATTTCGCACCAGATGCACTATAATGGTCGACTCTTTGATTTGATCATCGACAGTAGTAGTTGCGAGAATATTACCGGCAGAGAAGCCGTAGAGATTTTACAATTACCAGTAGAGAAGCACCCTACCCCGTACTCGATTGGATGGATCAAGGCAGCTGAGAAGATTCAAGTAAAAGAACATTGCAAGGTACCATTTTTGATCGGTAAATATGCAGATGAAATGTACTGTGATATCGTAGATATGGATGCATATCACATTCTATTTGGTAGACCGTGGTAGTTTGACGTGGATGCTCAACATGTAGGCAGAGATAACGTTTATAATTTGACGAAGGACAGGATGAAGTTC
This sequence comes from Begonia masoniana, assembly GCA_022432975.1. Classification (NCBI taxonomy): domain Eukaryota; kingdom Viridiplantae; phylum Streptophyta; class Magnoliopsida; order Cucurbitales; family Begoniaceae; genus Begonia; species Begonia masoniana. Next base: position 30,651,509 of record CM039515.1, on the reverse strand, counting down.
ACATTACTTCATCTGAAAGCAAAGCACCGTCCTAAAACTTCTAAAGTAGAGGGACGATATTTCCTTATTAATACTCAAACGAGTCATGAAATGGAGGGGGGGATTTGAAGAATCTCGGGAGGCTTATGCACTAATCATGCGGCGGATTCTAGTAGTTGGTGAAGAGCATTCGACGACTGAACTACCCCGAGAAGTCAATCTGTTATTGGAAGAGTTTGCTGACATCGTTCCTGAGGAGCTGCCTAGTGGTTTGCCACCTAAGAAGGACATTCAACACCATATCCTTTCGTTCTTTCTGGACGACGAATTAGTATAGCCAGAAAACTCGGGGTCGAGATTTTCTGTGGTTGGGGAGAATGATGTGGTGATTCCCTAAGCTTCAAGTCAGATTCAAATCAGCATTCAAAGATTTTATGAATATTTTATGTATTATTTAATTTTATTTTAATTTCTTTAATTAGTTGGCTATTTTATTTAAGGTTGTATTCCGAATTCGTAATTATTCAAGATTCAAGAAATTAGGGTTTCTCTTAGTTCCTCTTGTGAGAGGGTTTTTCGTTCGTTCCTGCATCCTGCTGCGTCAGGGATTCTGATTACAGATATGTGACTAAGAGGAGAGTACCTATCGAAGCTCATCCTATCCACAACAGGTACGTTCTCTCACAACTTTTACAATCTGAATGCAATGTTTTTGGTTACTAAAGCCATTTGATTTGTAATCTCAATCCTTACAAGTCATACCCTAGCATGAAAAGAAAATGGACTTGGAAGAAATCAATGAAAATGAAGAGTGATTGCTTTTATGAAGTCTTTCTGTTCGAAGTTATCATTTCATTTTTCAGTTATCTGATGATTGTTTTTATGAAGTAGGCATGCATGCTCTGTAGCGGTGTTGAGTACATGGACTTGTATAATGGTCAATTACCGTGGAATTGGGTGTTAATGATGAGAATTTCCTTCTTTATTTCTGTTAAGAGATAGGCAGTGAGAATGGGGGAGAAGCAAGATATTACAGACAGTTCCCAAAAGTCATTATTTCCAAACAAAATATACATACACAGTCGCCCATACAGAACAGACTCAGTATACTGCAGATACAGTGGAAGGGATACAAGATTGAAGGGCAGTAGACTCCGTCAATCCTTGGCAACAAGTACGATCTGTTTGCCAACGTTGCGACCGGAGAAGAGACCCACCAAAGCCGAGGGGCCATTCTCTAGGCCTTCGGCTATATCCTCCTCGCAGTTCATCTTCCCCTCCTTGATGTAAGGGATGGCCAGTTCCAGGTATTTGGGGTAGAGGTGACAATAATCAGTGGCCATGAACCCTTCCATTCGAGCTTGTTTGGCGATTAATTGGATCAAATTGCACACCCCTTCCGGCTTCCCAACATGGTCATACTGAGAGATCATTCCACAGAGAGCAATCCGTCCCCTCGGCCTCATATTCAGCAGGACTGCGTCGAGCATCTTCCCTCCAACGTTATCGAAGTATATGTCAATCCCCTCCGGGAAGCACCTTTTCAGAGCCTCGTTCAAATCGGGTTCTTCCTTGTAATTGAAAGCCTCATCGAAACCGAATTTTTTCTTCAGCAGATCAATCTTTATCCAAGAAAAGATTGAGGAGTGAACAAAGATGACAAATTAGCAAATGATATGAAAATGATGACACAAATCAAACCTCGTTATCTGGACTTACCTTTTGCTTGCTCCCGGCGCTGCCACCGACATAACACCCGGACAGCTTGGCGAGCTGTCCGACAATCTGGCCGACAGCCCCAGAAGCAGCAGACACAAACACGTATTCTCCTTTTTTAGGAGAGCAGAGATGATGAAGTCCAACGAAAGCAGTCAAGCCAGTCACACCTTAAGACCAATTACAAATTCAGCGGGTGGGTCAATCAGGTCAAGAGCAACACAGAAAATAATATCAGCTCAGGTTACCGAGGATTCCAGTATAGTAAGAGAGTGGAACGTCCGTGTCTTGAATCTTGAAAAGCTGAACTGGCGTCCTAATCAGACTGTACTCTTCCCACCCTGTCATTCCCCAGACGAAGTCCCCTTTCTTAAAGTTTGTATGCCCAGATTCCACGACTTTGCTCACGCCGTACCCACTAATAGGCTGCGCATACACAGGCAAAGTTCATCTGTTTATATACTTTAGATAAGAAAAGTGAGAGCGAAGGAAGAAGACCGACCGAACCGGGGTGGTAAGACTGGAGGGAGAAGTTGGGATCGTCGACTTTTCCCATAAGGGAGTGCATGAAAGGATCGCAAGACAAATAGAGGTTTTTGAGGAGAACCCCGCCACTGGAATCTTGGGGAAGCTTCAATTTGAAGGAGGTGTCTGTGGTAATCTGGAGATCTGATTCTTCGGGTAGGCCGGAGATGTAGTCTCTTAGGATTACTTTCTTATTCCTCACAGTTTCGCCGCCGCTACTCTCCATCGCTGTAGATTGTGAAGATTGACGTCGAAGTGTAAAAGCCACACACGATGGATACAAATAGGGGGATAGAGTCGGATTCCTAAGAGTTTGTTGATGCGATGGTTGAGTGGATCGCCATGAACAATAAAGATAAGTCGGCTGATCAAACGATTAGGGAAGGTAGGGGATAAAGAAACGTGGAAGAATCACAGGGCAAACATCACAGGAAAGAAACAGAGGAAAGCGAAATTGGAAGAGATGGAGAGGGTTGAAAGAGCAACGAGACAGACCCAAACAAGTGTGTGGTGGAGAAGAAAGAGCATGGTGTTATAAAAACAAACAAGTGGGGATGGGCCTATTTATTGAAGGTATATAGAGGATATGTTTGAAGATTAACGGTGGTGTATGAGGGGAGAGTATTAAGGCTATCCAAGAGTCAAAGAATGTGACTCTTGAAGTGACATGAAGTGCTGTAACCTTGGAGAAGTGGGCTTCGCTAGGTAGGCTTATGAATTAGGCTATTAGAAGGTTACGAGGGAAAATATGGAAAGTCAAGCGAAAGGCATGACATGAAAGGGTGTAAAATAGAATGAGGTGAGTTCCAATTGAATCGTTGATGTTATGGCTTGCAGCAAGGATTTCAAATATTCTTCTTCAAAGAGCGCGCCAACTCGACATCCAGAATGAAGATGGATCCGATCAACATGTATTTGGATATTACTCACCAACACCGAAGACCAACCAACACTCATCTTTGATAGGTTAGGTACCACAAAGATGAACGATGCCTCTACACTTGTTTACTCGAATTGGCTCACCAAGTAGTCATGTGGTTCTTCATGGAATCCACTAAAAAAGAAGTAGAAGCTCTTTGCAAGGAATTTTCCAAAAACTATTTAGAAATGACAACCAAGAAAATTATTTATAAGCTTACAAACTTTAATTGACTAAAATTCATTTGACACTTGGATAATTATTAAATAACAATTAAGCCTCATGACTACTGCCCACTACAAACTTAGACAAAACAAGACACAAACAATAATTTAGGATCCTTATACATATAAAGTCCACATAAAAGATAAAATTAAAATAGCATGAAAATTTAAACGATCATCTCACGGCACGTGGGGAAATCAAACATGGAGGAGAGATAGTCAAGAGAGGAGACATGAATCACGTTGAAAAGCGAGTAATTTTCATCATTTATTCAAGGAAAATTACCAAAAACAACAACGAACTACGGCATTTTTTCGATTCTAACCACAAACAAATTTTTTTAACAATTCAAATCGTAACGTATTGAAAATGTGCCGAATATGACCACGCCGGACGGACGGACATAGATTGCGTTCGTCCAGACGTAATTTGGCCCAAACCCGGACGGACGCTAACAAACTGAGTCCGGACAGGTACTGTTCACGTGAACAGTACCCCGGACGCTAAAAATAGAGTCCAGACGGTACTGTTCACGTGAACAGTACCAATTTAATATTTTTTTTTTTCTGTTTTATAAATTAATTTTTAAAAAATACTAAATAATATTGGATTTACTTAAAATTTTTATCACATATTCACCACGTTATGATAAGATAATCTGAAAATTCTCGTGATTTTACAAAACTTACGTGATTTATTATAATTTTTTTACGTATGTTTTATAAAATAATTCACTAAAATTACAATAAATCGTACAAATGTTAGAAAATTACGAATTTTTCAGATTATCTTCTCATAACGTGGTGAATATGTGATAAAAATTTTAAGTAAATTCAATATCGTTTAATATTTTTTAAAAATTAATTTATAAAACTGCAAAAAAAAAAACGTTAAATGGGTACTGTTCACTTGAACAGTACCCGTCCAGACGCTAAAAACTGAGTCCGGATGGGGTACTGTTCACAGGGTTACTGTTCACGTGAACAGTACCCGGACAGACGCTAAAAATAGAGTCCGGATGGGTACTGTTCACGTGAACAGTACCCATTTAATATTTTTTTTGCTGTTTTATAAATTAATTTTTAACAAATACTAAACGATATTGGATTTACTTAAAATTTTTATCACATATTCACCACGTTATGAGAAAGATAATCTGAAATGTTTCGTAATTTTCTAACACTTGTACGATTTATTGTAATTTTAGTGAATTATTTTATAAAACATACGTAAAAAAATTATAATAAATCACGTAAGTATTGTAAAATCACGAGAATTTTCAGATTATCTTATCATAACGTGGTGAATATGTGATAAAAATTTTAAGTAAATCCAATATTATTTAGTATTTTTTAAAAATTAATTTATAAAACAGAAAAAAAAAATATTAAATTGGTACTGTTCACGTGAACAGTACCGTCTGGACTCTATTTTTAGCGTCCGGGGTACTGTTCACGTGAACAGTAACCTGTCCGGACTCAATTTGTTAGCGTCCGTCCGGGTTTGGGCCAAATTACGTCTGGACGGACGCAATCCATGTCCGTCCGGCCGTCCGGTGATAAGTGTGTATTTTACACACTTAGTTATACTTTTTATATTTGATTTGATAAGTTTTTATCAAGTGTTTGAAGAGATTTGATAAATTTTGTGGAAGTGTGCAGTAAAATTAAATAAAACAGGAAAAAGAAAGAAGCTGAAGAAAAACAAAAAGTCGATCGTAGCATAAACATTGTAGTGATCGATCGCTGTACATGATATAGTTACCAGCGATCGATCACCACAAATCATGAAGAACAAAAGCTGGCGAATGATGTAAAGAAGTAAAGCAAAGAAAAGAGATGTGGAGATCGATCTCTGGCATTTCCAGAGATCGATCGCCAACATGAAGAAGAAGCAGCTCACCATGCAAATTGAAGAGAAGCCAACGAATGAGCAGCAATCGATCTTCACCGTACATGGGGAAAAGGGAGACCATTTATTCCAGCAAAGAAGATGCCGCGATCGATCTCTGTAATTTGGCAGAGATCGATCGCCGATCAATTTACAAAGATGGAAAGATTTTGACATTTAATCTGCACCGTTGATCCAAAGAAGCTGTGAATCTTGGTCATTGATCTGAAATTAAATTAAACCTAGATCAAGACCTTATATAAAGAGATTGAAGGCAGTCGGCAGGGAGGGAGCCTGGAGTCTAACCCTGGAGTTGGCAGCGAGCAATCCGACGGCGATTTTCAGCGAGGAGGGCGATCAGGCTATTTTTATTATAGTTTTTCTTTTCTTTTTCTTTTCCTTTCTACTGTTTCATTATGCAACTTATTATTTTGTTGTTTATTTAGTTTTTAGCATGAACTAATTTTCTTATTCTAGGGTTTCGACGTAACTTTTCTATGATTATTTATTTTTCTTGATTCGAGTATTTAACTCTCTGTTTCTTTTATGTGTTGAGTAATTTATTCTGAACGTAATACTTAGGTTTGCTTGATCACCAAAACTAAGAACTTTAGGGTTGATTCGGGATGCGAGAGCGGAGAATTTAACCGTGCACTGAATAATTTGCCATGAAAAGGATGTTAGACTAGAGATAGCTAATGCGTTCATGTGGTAGTATAATTTCTTGTTCTTAATGTATTCAATTAATTCTCAGGATTAGAGACCGAGAGGTAATAATTCGTTAATTGAATAAGTTTATCTTTGCTCGAGAGAGATTGATAAATATTTTCGTGAAATTGCCATCAACACATAGAAATAGGATTTAACTATTTGAATTAGGTCTAATAAATAGGATTAGCTAAGTGAAATCGAAACCCTAGATTTTCTCATCATATAATCTTACTTCTTTATTTTTAAATCTTTTATTTAAATTGCTGCTTAATTTTATTTGAATTATCATTTTAGTTTTACAATCTAAATCACAAAAATTATTATTTCTTTTCAAATTAAACTAAAATTTAGATACTCAATATTTAACATAATTATTCCTCGTGGGATCGACACTCGTACTTATACACACTTTATTACTTTTGCGACACGTGCACTTGCGTATACGATTTTTCGCAACAAGTTTTTGGCGCCGTTGCCGGGGAATAAATTTTGTTATTTTTTTGAATTATTTGATTTTAGTTTATATTTGAATTTTCTTTTCCTGTTAGATCTAAATTGAATTATTTGCACATTGCAGGTGCATGCGAAAATTAGGTACTGCCAACCTAATCCCTATCGATCTTGAAATTGAACGAACTTGCCGTAAAAATCGAAGGGAAACAAAACAAGCAATTATGGCAGATGATCAAAACGCAAATCTACAACAGAGGGTTGAAGTGGCAGAGGTCGGACGACGAACTTTGCTCGATTATGTTATGCCATCCATGGACGGGATTCAATCAGCAATTCGGAAACCTGCTATCACGTGCAATAATTTTGAAATAAAGCCGGGAACAATACAAATGATCCAACAGTATCAATTTTGTGGCTTGCCTAATGAGGACCCTAAGGATCATATTGCTAGCTTCGTCGAGGTCTGTGATACTTTTAAATACCATAATGTCTCCGAGGATGCTATCAAGCTCAGGTTATTCCCCTTCACACTGAGAGATCGTGCAAAGAATTGGTTACACTCCTTACCTCCAGATTCAATTACAACATGGAATGATTTAGCACGGAAATTTCTATCAAAATTCTTTCCCTTTGAAAAGATGGCAAAACTCCGCAATGAGATCACAAATTTTACTCAATTTGATGGTGAGACAATTTATGAAGCATGGGGCCGATTTAAGGAGCTTTTACGGCGATGCCCCCAACATGGTCTCCCACAATGGATGCAAATACAGACATTCTTCATCGGCCTATCAAGTTCTACACGGACGCTTGTCAACTCAGCAGCTGGTGGATCACTATTATCTAAGACAGAAGTGGAGGCATTTAACCTGTTAGAAGAGTTATCCCTCAATAATGATCAGTGCCCAGTTGAACGTCAGATTTTGAGGAGGCAGTCAAATACACCAGAAATGGAAGCAATAAGAGCATTGACTACACAAGTTGCATCTCTCACTCAGCACATCCAAGGAAATCAAGCTATAGTTAATGCAATTCAATCACCGATCATGCAATGTCAATGGTGCCAAGGACCACATGCGAGTGAAAACTGTCAGCAAGGGAACCAAATGGTTAGAAGTTCATCTGAACAAGCCCAATATGTGGGAAATTATAATAGACCGACACTTCAAAATTCCGGTAATTACTATAATGGGGGGCGCAACAATCATCTGAACTTCTCTTGGAAGAACCCGAACAACGCCATGCAGATGCCACAAGCTAATCAGCCGGGACCTCAGTTTCCTGAAAGACAATCTAATCTGGAGGAATTAATTGCCAAAATGGGAGAACGCACCAACAATATAATTGCTGAAATGGGGGAGCACACAAATAAATTTATGGCTGAAACAAGAACCACCTTGCAGAATCAGTCGGCCCAAATTCGAAGCCTAGAAATGCAAATGGGCCAGATGGCAGCTGCACTAAATGAACGCCCACAAGGTACATTACCCAGTTCCACTGAAATTAACCCCAGAGAACAATGCAATGCCATTACACTTAGGAGTGGAGCAGTGATTGAAAATTGTACCAAAGAAAATAAGAAAGTGGTCGCACATGACGGAATGCATTCGTCATCATCCGAGTCCACACCAAAGGATCAAGAGCTACAGGAAGCTCCACCCCACATCCCAAAGGAAATTATCCCAAAAGTCCCTTTCCCACAACGCCTGAAAAATGCAAATTTGGATAAGCAGTTTGAAAAATTCTTGAAAGTGTTCAAACAATTACACATCAACATCCCGTTCGCTGAGGCACTGGAGCAAATGCCTAAATATGCCAAATTTGTAAAAGATATTTTGTCTCATAAGCGTAAGATCGAAGACGGCAGTACAATCGCTTTGACTGAAGAATGCAGTGCTATTATTCAACGGAAGCTTCCACAAAAACTGAAAGACCCAGGAAGTTTCACTATTCCATGCGAAATTGGGGATTTTATATTTGAAAGGGCACTTTGTGATTTAGGAGCCAGCATTAACCTGATGCCTCTATCCATATTTCGGAGGCTTGGTATTGGTGAAGCAAAGCCCACCAGTGTAATCCTACAGATGGCTGATCGCTCTATAAAGCATCCGTATGGGATGATTGAAGATGTCCTTGTCAAAGTCGACAAGTTTATTTTTCCCGCTGATTTCTTGATTCTTGATATGGACGAAGACCGAGGCATCCCGATAATATTAGGTCGACCATTTTTAGCAACAGGAGGAGCTGTAATTGATCTCAGAAAAGGAGAGCTTAAATTGCACGTACAAGATGAAGCTGTCACATTCAAAGTGTATAAATCACTGGAGTACCCAATAGAGGCTTCACATCAACCAAACAATTTTGTTGAGCCTAATGGGAAGCAGTGTGTTGAAAGTTTGGGGGAGTCGCCATTACGGGGTATACCACCTATTAAGAAACCACCTGATCACAAAAAGCTTCTGGCGAATGACAAGTTGTTAAATGGGCAACGATTGACACCATATTGGGACGATACATTTCAAAATACAAAGCCAATCATATATCCCGACCCAACATGAAGCAGTATGATGTCGGGCCGTCGACAATAAATACAAGCGCTTAGTGGGAGGCAGCCCACTCTAGTATCCTTTTACTTCGTTATTTGCATTTTTGTTTTCTTTAGTTGTTATTTTCTTTTATTCTTATTTTTATTTCGTTTGATTTTATGAGTATTTAATTTTATGTTAAAAAAAAAAAAAAAAAAAAAAAAAGCTCCTCTGCTCGATTGTTCCTTCGACCGAAACTCCACCACACTACTGCCAAGCCCCATATGAGGTACACTATCCCCTTTCCTATTTTTCGTAGATGCTTTATTTACATTGGGGACAATGTTTATATTAAGTTTGGGGGGGTTTTTATTTAGATATTATTTTAAATTTATAAAACATGTTTAGATTAGTAAGTCTGCTTAATATTTTGAATTCTATGGTATGATTATTTATTTCAATTGTTTAAAGTGTCGATGATTGCACCTTTGATCAATGCATGTTTCAACTTCTGAATAGATTCTGAGATAGTATGATTTATGATAGTAGCATTGATTGGAGTTTAGGAAATTAGACTTGTTTGTGTGAATGTTCATTCTTGTTTAAATTTAACTGATAATGATATAAATTGTTGTCTTGAGATCGAGAGCCTAAACACAGTAAGGGAGTGCTTGAGTGTAAACACTGAAAGGGAGTGAGCTCCATTTAAATTTAGTGAGTGATTAGTGAGAATTAAATTGTTCCTGGTTTTGCCCTGCATTCATGAATACAAATTATGATTTTTGCAGAAATAAGAGAATGACTTAGGCCATTTTTGATTCGTTTGAGCCTTTATTGACATACCTCATTTGTGTCATTTAAATGGCACCCTTAGTCTCCTATTTGAACCTTTATTTATCACTGTTTTGTCAACCCTAACTTAGCCTACCCTAAAAATTATTTTGACTATCCTGTTTATTGAGCACAGGGTTGTGGGTACATATTATGGGGAGAGTTGGAGAAAGTAGTGGTGAGAATCAGAGCTAATTCTTTTGTCAATTGTCTAAGTTGTTAGTATTTTGAGAGTTTATTTATCCTTCTTTTATGTAAAAAAAAAAAAAAAAAAAAAAAAAAAAAAAAAAAAGTTGAATTGTTCAATAGTAGAACAATCTTTTATGTACTATTTAATTTGTTATTCTTGTCATTATTTGTATTTTATGTTTGACATTGACAAAGGAGTTAGTTTTGAAAAAGAGAGAGAGAGACAAGTTTGGGGGAATTATTGAGTTAACTGATTAGAAAAGAGTTCAAGTGAGTGTAAGAAGTGAGGGTGACATAAGGATGGATTGTGCTATAGAGTTTCGTTTGAATCCAAAAATTTCCTACCTTATAACCTGGCCTTACATTACAAGCTTAATTAAAGACCTATCGACTTTTATTCTGTTTACTCATATTTGTTATTAATGAATAATGGGCAAGACTGATGAACAATAAGAGTGGAGTGAGTGATCCTGAGAGGTATTTTTGATTTCCCTTCTCATAAGACACAATTATAGATCTATCAGTTAAACGAGAATGAGTCTGAGCATGTACACACACAAGTATTTCTGATTAAATTTCTCTCAATGCGATATCATGAGTTGTATTATTGAAAGTATTTATTTAGATAGTTTATTTGCATCATGAGTTGTATTATTGAAAGTATTTATTTAGATAGTTTATTTGCATGCAAATATCAAGCTGAGACAAAATACTGCGAATTGTGATTTAGATAATTTTACCATGGAAATTTGAAACATTTTGCAGACTTTAAAAATTCCTGAATAGACTTGGCTAAATTTCTACGCTTATTTTTGTTCGCTTGAGGACAAGCTTTCATTCAAGTTTGGGGGTGTGATAAGTGTGTATTTTACACACTTAGTTATACTTTTTATATTTGATTTGATAAGTTTTTATCAAGTGTTTGAAGAGATTTGATAAATTTTGTGGAAGTGTGCAGTAAAATTAAATAAAACAGGAAAAAGAAAGAAGCTGAAGAAAAACAAAAAGTCGATCGTAGCATAAACATTGTAGTGATCGATCGCTGTACATGATATAGTTACCAACGATCGATCACCACAAATCATGAAGAACAAAAGCTGGCGAATGATGTAAAGAAGTAAAGCAAAGAAAAGAGATGTGGAGATCGATCTCTGGCATTTCCAGAGATCGATCGCCAACATGAAGAAGAAGCAGCTCACCATGCAAATTGAAGAGAAGCCAACGAATGAGCAGCAATCGATCTTCACCGTACATGGGGAAAAGGGAGACCATTTATTCCAGCAAAGAAGATGCCGCGATCGATCTCTGTAATTTGGCAGAGATCGATCGCCGATCAATTTACAAAGATGGAAAGATTTTGACATTTAATCTGCACCGTTGATCCAAAGAAGCTGTGAATCTTGGTCATTGATCTGAAATTAAATTAAACCTAGATCAAGACCTTATATAAAGAGATTGAAGGCAGTCGGCAGGGAGGGAGCCTGGAGTCTAACCCTGGAGTTGGCAGCGAGCAATCCGACGGCGATTTTCAGCGAGGAGGGCGATCAGGCTATTTTTATTATAGTTTTTCTTTTCTTTTTCTTTTCCTTTCTACTGTTTCATTATGCAACTTATTATTTTGTTGTTTATTTAGTTTTTAGCATGAACTAATTTTCTTATTCTAGGGTTTCGACGTAACTTTTCTATGATTATTTATTTTTCTTGATTCGAGTATTTAACTCTCTGTTTCTTTTATGTGTTGAGTAATTTATTCTGAACGTAATACTTAGGTTTGCTTGATCACCAAAACTAAGAACTTTAGGGTTGATTCGGGATGCGAGAGCGGAGAATTTAACCGTGCACTGAATAATTTGCCATGAAAAGGATGTTAGACTAGAGATAGCTAATGTGTTCATGTGGTAGTATAATTTCTTGTTCTTAATGTATTCAATTAATTCTCAGGATTAGAGACCGAGAGGTAATAATTCGTTAATTGAATAAGTTTATCTTTGCTCGAGAGAGATTGATAAATATTTTCGTGAAATTGCCATCAACACATAGAAATAGGATTTAACTATTTGAATTAGGTCTAATAAATAAGATTAGCTAAGTGAAATCGAAACCCTAGATTTTCTCATCATATAATCTTACTTCTTTATTTTTAAATCTTTTATTTAAATTGCTGCTTAATTTTATTTGAATTATCATTTTAGTTTTACAATCTAAATCACAAAAATTATTATTTCTTTTCAAATTAAACTAAAATTTAGATACTCAATATTTAACATAATTATTCCTCGTGGGATCGACACTCGTACTTATACACACTTTATTACTTTTGCGACACGTGCACTTGCGTATACGATTTTTCGCAACATCCGGCGTGATCATATTCGGCACATTTTCAATACATTACGGTTTGAATTGTTAAAAAAATTTGTTTGTAGTTAGAATCGAAAAAATGCCGTAGTTCGCGGTTGTTTTTGGTAATTTCCCTTTATTCAATAAGTTGACATTGAATTGAAACAGTCAAACCTCCTAACCCAGATCCTTCCATCAGCTGAAGCTTCGAGATATATTGAGAGAGAATATTTGGTCTTCATGGGGGTCGAACGAACTTCTACCCAAATCCCATGTAGCAAAAGTAGATATCATGGGCTCGATGAATGCCAGCTCTGGCCACTTTTTGGGGAGATTTGTGCATGTTTCTGGGTGGTTTACTTATATTTTGCCACACTGAGACTGAACTTTATGAACATCTACGCATGGTTCTGGCCATCCTTCTGCACAAGAAATACGTTTTCCAATGATATGAGGTGGAGGACAAAGTCGATTCTGAAAGAGTTCTCCAGAGAGGATGGAAGAATCAGTATGGGATGACTTACAACAGAAGCACCGGAAGGGGCGGCGTCGATGTTATGACTTACTACCGAGGTGGCAAGCAGCTTAGTGAACCCCTATCAGGATGTTTGAGGATCCAACGACTGCAATCTTGTAACGTGAAAGATAGAAAGGTGTTAATTCAATTCTAATGATTAAACTCATATGTCAATGAGACACTTCGTAGGAACTTCTGGAAACAATCTTTGTAACTATCTATGAAAACCCTATGACACATTGTTATCATACATATCTCTGTGGGTGGGCAGAAACCTCCCTGAACCAAGGTTCGAACCGGAATAGACGGTTTGGTCTCAGCTCGGTCCGCTTTCCACCCTTATAGGCTCTGAATGCAGCTTTGAAAGGAGTGGAATTGTAACTCATGGTTCATGGTTTGAGGGTAAAAATCGTGAAAAATCGAACCCAATCGTGGGTCGAAAGCCGACCCCAATTCGGTCAAACCAACCCAAAAAACAAGGCCCAAGATTCAAAAATATGCTCAAAACAACAAAAAATATATATAAATATGTTTTGAAAAATAATTTTTATTTTAATTGCAGAACCCAACCGTGAAAGCTCGTCCGGTTCTGAATATGAGGAAACCATTGGCCCATAGTTCGATCCGATTCTAGAACAGAATAGACCCAAACCGACCCGGCCCGTGTCCAGTCCTGCGTATAATCAAAGGTGAACAACAGAAAATTTAACATCCTTCACCCTCCAAGTGAACTAGAGAAAAGTAACTCCTATTGACCACAAGTTATGGCAAAACCCGAAATTCCAGAAGAGTTAAACAGCATGCTATTAGAGTAGAAGAAACTACACCCTTTTGAGTTCATTCAATAATCAAGAAATCACAGCATTCCACACTAAAAATTCAAGGCCATTTGTATGTTTCTGTTGATTGATGCCCAAAAGAAGAGAAAGGATCGTAGTACTTAAACAAAATGATGCCCCCCTCCCGTCAGTTCTATCGTCGTCGATCTGTCTCGAGATTGAAACAAATGAGCCTATTATTGACATTAGCGAATCCTTGGTTTGCACCATTTACATCTACTCCAGTGTTAACTCACCAAAAGATGACACGTTTTTTCCGTCACACCTGTCCAGCTTCATCTGGCTTTCCGAGTGCCATCGGAAATTCATCGTCTAGCTCCGAGAAACTATGGCCTCGAGTCATACTCTTCAGTGAATGGTAAACTTGATGCATCGACCACCTCTCCTTAGGCCGGGCAACCACACAATTACAAGCGATTTTCAAAAACTGTATAATTTCCTCATCGTTCCCCTTCCCACTAAGATCTTTATCGATCGAATCCTTAATTTGACCCGAAGAATTAAGCTGATTAACCCAATCTACCAAGTTACCCTTGTATCCTTCCTCACCATTGCTCACTTCAAGAGGCTTTTGGCCTGTCACCAACTCTAAAAGAACTACACCAAATCCATAGACATCTCCTTTCAGTGAAGCCACCAATGTGCTCGGATATTCCGGGGCGACGTAGCCGAGTTCTCCCAAGTCGCCATTGACAAAGCTACTCTCGATGGAATCGGTAGCCATTAATTTCGCCAACCCATAATCCATGATCCTCGAATCATAGTCTTCGTCAACGAGAAATACATTTGAACAAATATTTTGGTGCATAAAAGGAGGCTGGCATCCGTGGTGGAGCCAACAAAGTCCCCTCGCCGCTCCAAGACCGATCCTAAATCGTGTCGACCAGTCCAGAGAAGCACCATTTCCGTGTAACAATGAGAAGAGTGTCCCATTCGACATATGCTTATAAACTAAAAGCTTTTCATCTTCTACAAGACAAAACCCCAAAAGGGGTGTCAGATTTGGGTGCCTTATCTGTCCCAATCTATTCATCTCCACCCGAAATTGCCTCTCGCCGAGCTTGCAAGCACTGAGCCGCTTGATTGCCAGGGCAGATCCGTCGGGAAGAATCGCCTTGTAAGTAGTTCCTGTTCTAGTTGAAACAATAATGTTTTCTGCACTGAAATTGTTTGTAGCTGCCATTAAATCAGCTAACTTAACTTTGACTAAAGGCTTTTGAAACAATGAAACTTGAACAAGCTTATGAACCCTCAATTTTCGAGCCCAATCATCGTCTCTTTCAGTTCCAAATCTCCCTTTAGTCCTTTTACTTGACCTAAAATGACACCACCACCATAGCCCAAAGCCAAGTAACAGAGAAGCAGCAGCTCCAAAAACTCCAGCTGCAACGATAATGGCGAGATTCTTCTTGCTCAAACCACCACACTTCGTACCAAGAGGCCCCCCACAAAGGCCGCTATTCCCTTCAAAAGCAGCCTTCTCAAACTTGTTGAAAAATGGAGGAATTGTTCCACTGAGATGATTGCTCGCCACAGAAAACTTCGTCAGCCTGCCCAAACTAGAAAGTTCGAAAGGTATTGAACCGGAGAGACGATTATTAGACAAAGTCAACTTGTTCAAATACGAACACTTGGCTAGATCTGGCGGGATTGAGCCGGTGAAACCATTATTGGACAAATCTAGAGTTACCAAGAATTGTAACCACGAACATAGCTCCGGTGGAATCGAACCTGAGAAATCGTTATCGGAGAGATATAAGTTTTGCAGGTTCGTACAATATTGTAAATCCTTCGGAATCGAACCAGACAGCTTCATAGCGCGCAGTTCGAGACTAAGAACGCGATTCTCGCGATCATTCCAGCAGGAAACGCCGACGAATTTGCAGATGAAGCCGACGGTATTGTTGGCGAAATTCCACGAGCTCAGAGCCCCCTGAGGATCGGCGAGCGAGTGCTGAATCCCTTGAAGACACCTCACGTCGTCCTCATCGGCTGCTGAACAAGAAGAAGAGAAACAGAGAAGAAAAAAAGCGGACAGGAAGAAGGAGCAGATCTTCATTTTAAACAAAAAGGGTAAGATGGAAATGGCCGGAGTAGCTCATAGAGCAGCGGCGTTAATGGGTCAGAGGGGAAAAGCGTGTTTTCTGGGCAGGACATTCATGGAGACAGAGAAAGGAGTAGGGGAAAGTGAAATCAGGGTTAGGGGAAGCAGGAGAGAAGACAGCCATTGACTTAGGTTTAGTGATGTAAAAAGAAATAACCAAGAACAGACAGTGCTGACTGCTAATTTCTGAGATATTAAACCAAAAAAAATAAATCTTTCTATTGCAAAATTCAGAATCTTTGGAAAAGATCAAACCTTTTGGTGATCGTCGTGAGTGGGTTCTTTTTGACGAATTTTCAAGAGTGGAATTTGTGATTGATCATCTGGGTTGACTAAAGGTTGGGTTTGTTGGGAATTAATTAAACTTTGTTTGACCACTAAATTATGATCATTTCCCATTTTTCTGGGCAGAGAAAATGTATTTTCCTAGCAGACAACCAACTAGAGAGGATAATCTACCAGCCTATTCGAATATGAAAAAATCTAAATCATTGAGCGTAACGAGCTTGACGAATTGAGTTTAACGAGCCCAACAGAAAAAAAAAAAAAATTCAACCTGAATTGATTCCCGAGTCAATGTTAAACAAGTCGAGCTGCACCGGCTCAACGACCCTTAACAAACCAAGTCAAACGAACTAAAAATATAAATATTTTTAATTTATATAACTGTGATCCATATTTTTTTTAAATTTTAGTTGTTAATATTATAATTATTATTTGTTATTATAATATCAAAATATAATAGTTAGTCGTTTAGTTAATAAAATTATTTTATTAATATATGAAATGACCAGTATTTAAGAAAAAATATTTGAGATGATCTAATAAAAAAATATCATATGAATATCATTACAAATATTTTGACAATTGCATCATTACAATTTAGACTCATACTAGTTACATTGACATCTATCTAATTGTAAATCACTTGTAAATAGAGGTGACAAACGAATCAACTGAGCCGAGTTTGAAAAATTTCCGTTCACAGAGCTTAACGAGTTAAACGGGTAGAGCTCAACAAGCTGATCCTAACGAGCTCATCTAAAAAAATTTCAACTCAATCTAGCTCGCGAGCCTAATTTAAACAAGTCAAACTGAATCTGCTACCGTGTCCAGCCGACCGAGCGAGCCTGCTCCATTAACAACTCTACAACTAACATTTTTGCCACTACTTATTATCTTTCCTTGGGTTGGTGACTTAAATAATAAACACTTAGCTTCGAATTTAAATGGTCCAAGGTCAGGATCGCAGGACTGTAATTTTTACCTCAATGTCATGACACTCAATCTTTGGTATTACTGTGGTCTTTACAAAATTGACGCTAATATCTTAAAAAGGTATTATCATTAGATAATACCTGCGGGTCGGTCCCCATGTAAAAACACAAGTCTTGGCTCAGTATGTCGGGCCAGGCTCCGATCGACCTTTATGATTGGCCCGAGCAGCACGAGTTGATTGTTGACCCTTAGCTTTACTTAGATATGAAGTAGTCGAGCCAAACCATACTTCAATCACGTTCGAAAGAGACGTGTTTAACTAGTAACGAATATCTTTGGGTGTGGCAATCATATTCAAACTATTAAATTTTGTCGCACAAGAATAAGAATTGAAGATCACAAATATGCCTATGTTTCATTTTTGCAAAAACATAACAATAAAAAAAGTCAAACAAGAATCACTTAAAGTAAATGTTGGATTCCATAAAGCTTCCCTACGTTGAAAAACGTATCCCAATCCAAAAGATTTTTAGAATAAAGCTAGAAATTGACATGTTAAAAAAAATAGTGAATGTCCAATTTTTTATTTTATTTTAAAAATAGATAAATATATTTATTTAGCCAAATTAATTTATTAACTAGAGAGAAATGCGTCGAATTATCAAATTTACGACTTAAACAATTGAGATAAAATAAAGAAAAGTGCAAAATAAAGAAATGATTTTTTTTTTTTTTAAATGGTTGAATTTAAGAAAAAGTGTAAGGGTAATAATGTCATCAACCACTACGACATATTTTAATGTGAAGGAAGAAGGAGAATAATAAGGGGGAGGGTTGGAGTCAACAAAAGTAGAATGGAATATCATTCTCATTTACAGTGAAACGCAACTTACTACACTTTCCCTTGCACACCCTAAAGCGAGGGCAAATATGTCATTACATTTTTAAATTTATTTTGATTTTTAATCACATACGTGCATGTATAGTATATAAGTTGTGTTAGTGATATATCGAATATTATGTCACATAGAATTGTAATTATCTAACTAGTTATGTGACGTTAAATTAAAAACAATTGTGTTAAATATCAAAATTTTATCAACTATACATGTCACCAATTCTATTCATGTTTGAGCAATAATTATATCATTAAATTCTTATTCAAACCTTATTTTTTTTTTTTTTGGAGATTCGAACTCTAGAAGTGTTTGTAGATCTTGATGATGTTCTCGTGATAAGCCAATCCTTGAATTCTTCAAATGTCACTACTGTATTCTTTTGTTTTCCATGGTTCGAGATGTAATTTCAAATTTTGAGTAATTGTATCTGTAACCATTCATTTAAATATTGGGATTGAATTTGAAAAATGACTTTTTGAATTAAGCAACTCCGTAGGATTGGGATTGGTGCTGCGATGACTGCAAATAGTTGGGTGGCCACTGTTTGCTTCTCATTGAGCATGTCCCGACTCTAATCTTCAAGACATTGAAGTGAGAAAACTGCAACATAGAGTGTGGAGCCAAATCTTCGTAGAAGTATAATTGCGACTATGAATACCTTTAGGCGAGGCATTGGACAAGGACTTTATGGGCACAATACTAAAGTCCCGTTTGATGTTTCCTTCTTTTCATTATATTGGCACCTCGTGTATATGGTCGAATCGCTATGGATCTAATTGATCTTATTTTGCAACATTTTTTATAAGTTTGCAGCAGCAAATAGAAAGATTGAGAGAACAACTAAAAAGTAATGTATAATCGACTTTATGATTAATAAAAATAATAATTTTAAAGTTGTCTAATATAAAAAAAATGATCCAGTACAACTCAAACATAAAATTTTAGAAGTTTGTTCAACTTAAAATTCTAAATGAACAAAATGATTTTGAACCACCGTGAGCAAAATGAACATTGTAAATATTTTTTTTCTTCTGGGTATTATTAGATTTGATTTTGATTTTAGATATTTTTTTTTTGAACTTTGTTTTGAGTTGGTTTTAGTTAGTTTAAGATTATTTATTAGATATTAATTATTATTTAACACGTTAATTAGTATATTTAGATATTAAAATAAAAGAATATAAGTAATATTTTTTTTTTACGTGTAAAGTAAAAAGATAGAGAAAAAATAATTATAAAAGGGAGAATTTGAAAGAACGGTCTCTATTAAAAGAAATTAAATAAAAAAATAAAGAGAGATGCTTCCCGCCCGGCCCACAATACATGTAGTCAGTAGTGGTTAGGTAAGCAAAGCGCAAACGACCTCCCACTCATTATTATTCCTCTGCGGGCCCCACTTCCTTCCCCCCCACTCAAGTTTAACGCTGTCGTTTGAAGCTTGCAAACGAAGGAGGGCATTTACGTCATAATGAAATGTACCGGTTTTCTTTCACTATTCTGACCTTGCTCCTTGGCACTCCCATTTGTCTCTCCAAATTCCAATGGAGGACTGTCCTCGCGTACACTCACTCTACCTCCTCTCTCCTTACTCAACTACTTCCCAGCTGCTCGTCTTTTCACTCGTCTTCTCTCGTTTCTTGTTGTGCTGTATTTGATTTTGCCTAATTTTGCTTTTGAATTTTCCGGAAGGCAATTCTGTTCTGACCTTCGTTGTTTGATTTTCTGTGTTTCTCTGTTGCAGATTATGCATGCGATGAAGACTGCCTACGCTGATGTTATTCTTAATACTGCAAAAGAGGCTGCTGATCGAATAATGGCGTTCGAGCTTAAAGCTCTTTGTTTTCAGCCGGAGCTGTTGTATGCCAAGGATCGCGCTCTCAGAATGCTGCTCCGGTTAAAGCGCATGATCGATTCCAAGGTACTCTTATGTCCTAACCGTGTTTAGCTTAGCCCCTGCTTCTCTCTATCTCTCTTCCCCCTATATTTGCTATAACAAATTTCAACAGTTGGAATACTAGATATCACCAATGGGCAATGGGAGTTGAGAATTCAGTTAGTCCTCGTTGTTACTTCAGATTTTTAGTAGAGTGTAGAAGTTCCTTCTGTCTGCTTCCTACATTTGAAGCCTTAATTTGTGTGTCGCTCCTTTTTGTCTTTCTATTCTTAGTACGAATGGGAAGTTCTTGATGTTAGATTTCTTCACCTTCTAATTTTGAATTTGGACCAATTCAAATTACAAAAAAATAGTTAGCTGACTATGGCATAATCTGTCTCCTTACCAGAGACACATTTGAGTTTTCACGTGCAATACTCTTATGGTTGTACTGTGGTGTTGCATCCTATGTTCATCAATTGTAAATACATTTTTAGTCGTAGAACTTAGAAGAAATCTCAATTCTTAAAACTGCTCTTAAAAGTAAGTATTTGCAGACTATTGCTGTATTACATGGAGTCTTCTGCATGAACTAGGTCAGAAATCATCTCTGACATACTGAAGTGTTAAAAAGTATGGTATTGAACAGTTAAACTCATTTATTGCAAGCTGATTTGATTAGTGCATTTTCCTTTGCAGACAAAGGAAACAGAATTAGCATCATCATGCCAGCAAAAGAAGATTGAAGAGCTGGATCGCAACTTCATGATGCAGAGGATGTGATAACAGATATTAGGATGGAGCTGAAACAAGCACGGGATCAGCTGGACAATGGTAAGAAGAATTTGTTGCAGCCTTTGGACGAAACGACCGTGGAAAACAATGCTTCTAACACCAATTTGATCCCTGAATTGATTCTATCCCATTCTTTGAGTTTGAGACCTGAAACTATAATTTCCAACTCTCCGAAGATACCAGTGGATCAGGGTGCCTTGGATAGTAAATTGTTGAATGATTCTCTGTTGGAGAATAACTATGCTCACTCAGAGACTACCTCAGTAATCTTAAGAAGAAAGGAGCCAGAACCATACAGAAATGATGCACTCAAAAGGATTCTTGTATTTGAGGGGGAGCTCCTTGATGGTGATTTGCCTTCATCCGAAAACGTAGATAATCAGCATGTCTCAATAAAGAATGATTTAAGCGAGGAAGAAATATGTTTGATTCCATCTTCTTGACCTAGGAAGATTGCAATGGTTAAGGATTCATCTGCTGAAGAAGTAAAAACAGTTCAGTTCCAAACTTTAACAAGAAAAAAGTCTTTATTTTCAAAATCAAGAACGGGCCTTTGTAGATGCCGCTGTGCTAGGTTCTTCAAATCTTCTCATCGATCTTCAACTCTTACCAGTTGCAGATCATACTTGGTCAATAATAAGGTGAGATCTAATGAAAGCAGCCATAGACTATCTTCTCTCGTGTCTTCCACTTTGGATAAGAGGAAAAGTTCTTTTGAGTTTAATAAAAGCAAGATCCTCCATAAAGGAAAACCCAAAGGCCAAATGAAATGGAGGTTTGACACTAATAATTCATTAATGTCTCATATTCATCTACCAGAAAACCCTTGTCAGCCATACTTAGTCAACTCTTGGGTGAAATCTAGTCAAGATCATGCGAACATCAATGAAATGGAGTATAAAATGAAGTTATTGCCTCGTTTAGATCCAGCGGTGACACTAATTAAAAGAAATGTTCTGATGGTGTTATTGCTAGTCTCAAGGCAATTAACGGCTCTAGATGCATCCAAAATGCTGCAAAGAAGGCAAATGAATCACAAAATGTACCTTTGGTAGAACAGAGCAGCATTGATGCTAAAATTATATCTTCCCCTCTTTACAAGAGTGCTGTGAGGAGAAGGTTAGCTAACAAATATGATTGTGTATCAGAAACGGCGAAGACTTGTTTGATAAGTGAACATTCTAGGGACAGTTGGCAACTTTCCCAGGTTGCTTGTCAGGTTTGTTCTTCCTCCTTGCCCAATTATTCATAATGCAGTTTGAATTAAAATGTGTTTTATTTTGCAAAGAGTTACATTGAGGTTTATCATGTTAATTCTGCTTTCATAACAGCCATTACCAAATTGTAACTAATAATGTAACGACTCAATAATAAATTATTTTGATGTGTGACTGTGTCATTTACATTGTGACTATCCGAGTAGTACTATCATTTCTCTTTGGAATAACTTGCTCTTAAAATTGGTTAAGCCATGCTCATATATTTATTGGCATTAAGAGCTAGGGAGTAACAATCACACGATCAAAAACTGAATGTCTTACATTTTAGCACTGTTAAGAAAAGTAATTCTGCCTATAATTACTCAACTCTTATCGTACCATTTAGTATGAGATGGACTTGTGAGTTTATAATCACATGACATTCTCTCTCCTTTAAAGCTGATTTTTAAGGGCGAGTTTTACCCGATGTGGATACGTTTTTGCCTTTAACACATTTAATTTCCTAAGACAAGCGTGTTCAATCTCTCTATACACTATAGTTTTGCTATTTTAGTTGGGGGACCCTCCTAATGTTTTTTCTTTCATTTTTTTGCAGCTAATATTCTTGTCTGGAAAAAGATGGTAGTGAGTAATTTGGCCTTCTTTACTGCAATCTATCAAAATTATTGATATGATGGTCTTCCTGAATGCTGAAGGTAGTTTTTGAATCACCTTTTTTGCTTGCTGTATTAGCTGTCAATAATTTGTTGCACAAGGCTTAGATTTGTATGAGAGAGAGAGAGGGAGTTTTAAAATTTGTTTCTTTCTAAAGTTTTGTCTTATGCATTGATGTTGCGGATTATTCTATTAATTTAATTTCCCAAGCATCAGTAGCTAACAAATCTTTGAAATTTTATGACATTAAGGGCGAGTCTTTCCATAAACCACTTCTTATTTTACAATATCCTTGCAAAAAAAAAAAAAAGGAAAAAGAAACAAATATGTTTCTTGATGAACAAGTGTGGGGGGTCATTCTGACGGTAAGGATTGTGTGAGTGATGAAATTCCATAAAACAGGTATGCTCTAGATTTTAATTTTTTTTTTATCGCATTTGCTTCTATCAACCGCCCTGTTCTAGTTTCTTTTTCTCTTTTTTCTTATGCCAAAAGTCATTGCTAGTAGATCCTTACTTTCCCATTTCTAAATGACAAATTTTAGGAGGAAGCTGTTCGCCTTTCTTTGTTCTGAAATTGACAACCCAGGAAAAATAACAAAAACCAAATACAGAATTGGAATTTAGAGATTAATGTTTTTCATCTTCTTTCAGAATATTTTCACATCATCATGTCTGTAATGTCATTTGTAACAACCAAGAAAATTATCTAGGCTCTGAGGACTGCCATTCTATGTGGACACTTAAAAAATGTGCTTGTACAATTATATCATTTTGTTGTTCCATCCTATATATGTTTGATTCTTTTCCTCAATGTTTTTTGGAACCACGATAGTTATTGTGCACTTTGAAGATAGAACTTGGAAGAAAATCTAATTTTTAAGTGGCACGATAATATGGCGAGATGAGAAGCAACTAATAATTCGACAAAAAATATCATTTATTTATTATTAGAAATACATCAACTGAAGTGTTTCCTCTAGCCTCTCAAAAGTGGAAGGAGAACAAAAGGTGAATTCATTATAATGGGACCCTGCTTTGTAATCGATGGAGGCCTGGCCTTGTTCTTATCCTGCACTGCAATCAGATGAATTCATTCAATTATTGGTAATTGAGGTGGGGGCCCCACACTTCTTCCTCCTCTCAAGTACTTTGGAAGGACTAGTACTGGTCTTAGCTCTCCACCCACTTGTGAGTTTTGTTGCCTATGCTCCATATAATTTATTCTCAAGCATGATTGTGTCTAAAACCGCGTTAAGAAATAGTTTTTGTTTTTGTTGACGTTTGTTACTACTATTCTCTCAGGTAAGGGTGTTCAAAACCGAAGTTGAACCGGTGACCTAGACCGAAACCGTTCATTTCGGGTCGGTTTTGACCCTTATGAAGCTAAAAATCAGTTCCAATTTGAAGAAACCAATTATTTCAGTTCAGTTTTCGGTTTGTCGGTTTCAAA
Source organism: Begonia masoniana (assembly GCA_022432975.1). Taxonomy (NCBI): domain Eukaryota; kingdom Viridiplantae; phylum Streptophyta; class Magnoliopsida; order Cucurbitales; family Begoniaceae; genus Begonia; species Begonia masoniana. The sequence continues at coordinate 30,627,635 of CM039515.1, read as the reverse complement.
ACCGACAAAATGTAAACCGAACTGACATTTCGAATTTAAGTGTAGTCAATGCCCAAAAGGCTGAAGCCATACTTTCATTTTTATTTTTCCCTCATCTGCAGCCGCTGTTCTGCTCACTCACGCTGTCCTTCCCTCTCTTCACCCGCACTTTCGCAGTCGGCACTCAACACTCGACGCTTGGCAGTTGCCAATCAGCACTCAACGCTCGACGCTCGGCACTCGACACTTAACGCTCGACGCTCGACAGTCGACACTCGATGCTTGGCACTCAACGCATGATGCTCGAAGATCCTTTTAACTCGACACTCGACGCTCTCTAGTCTCCTCTCGACAGTTTTTACTCGTCACTCAAAAATCAAAGTAAAGGAACTTGTCTAGTAAAGGACCTAGATTGCCGCTGTAAGCTCTCCTCTTTACTAGACTGCCATTGTGAATTGTGATTCCGTGAATGAAGTGTGATTCTGTGTATCATGTGAATTGTGAAGTGTGATTCCGTGAATGACAGTATGACACTGTAGTTTTCCTGCCACTGTGAAGTCTTATTGCCATTGTGTACTGTGAACTGAATACTGATAGTGTAATTTGTGATTATGTGTACTGTAACTCAATTCCATGAACTTTGATGGCTTGGTATTTTTGTCTTTGATTCTGTCCTTAATTTTGTGTTGTGAACTGTGAACCGTAAAGTTAATTTTACCTTAGAAATGTAAACTATGTATTTTAATTTTGTTTTGATTGATGTGAAGTGTGAACTTTGTAGTTTAATAACTTTAATTGTTTCTTTGATTAATTAACTATTGTTTTAGGATGGAAAACATTACTGAAAGTGTAGAATGTCATACTTTTAGTCAAACTAAAAGAAAAATATCAAAAGTTTGAAATTATTTTACTAAGATTGAAAGTTCTCATAATAGCAACCATAGAGCAAAATGTAATAATTGTTCATAGTCATATGCATCGAAGAATGATACGTCAAACTTGAAAAGACACATCTTTACTTGCAACAAATCGTGACAAATGTCGATCGGAAGCAAAAGACGTTAAACTATCAAAATATGGGTGAGGATAATGAGTGTAACTTGTTTTAGTCTTGCAACTCGTTGAGAACTGCTGGCAAAGATGATTATTGTTGATGAATTTTCCTTTAAAATTTGTTGAAAGAGAGGGTTGTAGAATATATTCGCAATATGTTTAACCAAAGTTTTTCATACCTTCTAGAACTATCATTGCACAAGATATATTGAGTATTTATGAAAAAGAAAAAATGAAATGAAAGATTATTTTTTAAAGACATCTCAACGAGTATGCTTGACTACAGATACATGGACTTCTGTTCAAAATTTGAGTTACATTGTATTAACTACTCATTATATTGATAGTGATTGGATCTTGTATAAGAGAATTATCAATTTTTGTTCTATTTCAAATCATAAAGGCGAAACAATTGATAGAGAAGTAGAAAGATACTTGTTTGAATGAGGAATTGAAAATGTTTTGACGATTACAGTTGACAATGATTCTTCGAATGATGTTGCAATTTCGTATTTGATCAAAACTATTAAAAATGGAATGGTTTAGTTTTGAATGGGGAACACATGCATATGCGATGTTTTGCACACATTTTGAATTTGATTGTGTATGATGGTTTAAAAGATCATCAAGAGTCTATTGCAAGAGTTCGTAAAGTTGTGAAATATGTTCGATATTCCCCTATAAGGCCATAACAATTTAGAAATTGTGTTGAAAATGTAAATGTCATTTGCAAAAGTAATGTTTGTCATGATGTACCTACTAGATAGAATTGTACATATTTGATGTTAGAAAGCGCCGAAAAGTATGAAAGAGTTTTTGTAAAGTTAATTGAAATTAATAGTCATTATTTTCTTGATTTGGGTGGAGGAAAACGAAAGACCACCCGCAATAGAAGACTGTGCTAATATTAGAGAGCTTATCAAGTTTTTGAAGATCTTTTACGATACAACTATTTTCGTTTCGGCCTCCTCACATGTTACCTCGAATATTTATATTAGTGAAGTGTGTAATTTAAAATAGTTATCCATGAGTACTCTAGTGTGATAATGCATTGATGAGTTTTTGAAACATTGAATGACTATTGACATGCAAAGAAAGTTTGACAAAGATTTGGGTAGTTGTCATAAAATCAATTTGTTGATGTATGTGGCAATTGTGCTAGATCCTAAATGTAAAATGGAGTTTTTGAAATATTGTCTCACCATGTTGTTTGATAATGAGAAGACAAATGATTTGGTGAGACAAGTAAAAATTGTGATTGAAAGATTATATCTCGAGTATAAATTTGATTTGGGTTTTGAAATTTCAGAAGATAATTATAGTATAATGGTTGGAACGACTTCTACCGTGATGAGACAAAGTAGTAATTTGACCCACAATAAGGTGTATGAGATGTTTTGTAATCGCCATAATGAGCATAACGATTCAACTAATAAAACTAAAGATCATCAATATTTTTCTGAAGGGCTAGAAAAATTTTCAGATAAAAGTGATATTCTGACATGGTAGAAAGCAAATTCCTTAAAATTTTCACTGTTGAGTAAACTAGCAAGAAATGTAATAGTTATCATCATTTCAACAGTTGTTTTGGAGTCAGTTTTTAGTAGCGGAGGACGTGTATTTGATTCATTTTGTAGTTCTTTGTCCCAAAGACCGTCGATACACTTATTTGCACTCAAAATTGAATTCGAACACTAAAACATCAATCTATCAACATTAATTATTCAGTGGATGATATTGACAATGTTGAACAATGTGTGTTTTACATTTTTATTTTCTTTTCATTTTATATTTCTAATTTATTTTACCTAATTGGTTTGTCAACTACATCTTGTAGATTTTACATCAATTAATGGAGATGAAGATAATGTTCCAATATTGGTTGAATAGTTGAAGGCTTGAAGTGAATATTATTATGAGATATTGAGATAAATATATTATTAAGCAATTTCACTCGTCATTTTGGATATTATTCAATTTTTGGTTTACGAGCATCACCTACTCATCAATGAAAATTTATTAGAATTTTTTCTTTTTGTTATATTTTTTAGAAAATTCAAAAGTAGAATTATTTTAGTTTCATATGTAAATTGTTGTACTCAAAATTTTGTGTTAGGTCATTGTATAATTCTATTTATTTTTGGGATATATAATATATTTTATATTGTTTTAAAAGAATTTTTTTAATAATTTGACGAATTGGGACGGAACTGATACTATCGGTTTGGTTCTAGTTGTTTTGCCAATCGGTTTCGGATCAAATCGAAAAGAACCGAATGCTTGTTGGTTCGGTTTGGATATACTCCAAAATCGAACTGAACCGACAAATGCACACCCTCACTATCAGGAAAGTCCAATCTGAATTACTGCTTCTCTATCTCTTAGGACCCTCACATTCCTTGACAGCTATGATATAACCTAGAAAAATGGATGAATGATTAAGCCAAGTTGGCCAATGAAGTTGACGGTGTGTATTAGGAAAATGTCAAGAGGAGAAATAGAAAGATGAATCAAGTCTGAAAGTAATCCTTTACTCCTCCTTGCACGTACTCCTACAAAATAATTAAAGGCTGCTCCCCTGGTAAGGTGTAGGTCCCCCCCTCTCCAAGACACACTGTTCATCTTATTCAGCACAACCTTCGCCATTCAATTTTAACGCTTTTGAAATCTGGGTCACCCGAACCGATGAAATCTACCAAAACCCACAAAGATATGAACTTTAGTGATAACGGTGGAATATTGTTGTACAGCATATACTCATTTTGCATGGGATGATTAAGGAAGTGTAGGGTTTTGAAGAGTTTTGGAGTGGGGTTTGAGAAAATCAGAAAAAAAATTCTAAAACCCAGCCTGGTCTTCTTGCCTTGTGGTCACCCTGCTCTACATTTTTCATTGTTTCTCAGAGATTGAAACTTGCTTCAGACTTCAACTCAGAGGTGAATGAACGGCGTAGACACGATGAAAGGAAGCCATGGAATTGCATGAAGGATGGAGGTTAAGAAGAAGAAACAAAGGAAATTGAAGGCTCCTCATACAGATCATGGAGATTAAGACGGGGAAGGAAGGGGGTGGGGTTACATTTGATGACAGGTGACACATAATTTGACTTTGACGTGATACTGAATCTGTCGTTTACAATTCTCAACACATACTCAAACTACCCTACCTCTCTGGCTCTCCCTACATCTGCTCTGGTTTGCATGACGCCATTGACGATGAAGAACAAGAACAAGAAATAAGAATGATCTTGTGAGGTTCATTCTCCTTTTAGGTTTTTTTTTTTTTTTTTTTCTTCTCCTCGTCAACCTTAACCGCGTGAAAGAAGCTTCTTCCGTTGCCGACCTTGTTTTGACTTTAGTTTGGTGTTTTCTCTCTCGGTTTTCTCGCTCATTCTTACCTGCATTGCTTCTCCGCGATTATCCCTAAGGTTTTGGACGAGCCCCCATTGTTTGAAGACTCCGATTGATTAGCGGTTGAACAATTGCTTTGACCGAAGCAATGCTTGCATTGATCTGGCCTATTTTCCTTCTTAGCTATGGAAAACGAGACTCCTTGTAAATCTAAACCTTCGAGTGTTCGCGGCTGGTTCAACAGAAAGCCGCCCAAGAAATCTACCCTTTCTCAATTCTATACATTTTCAGGTTAGATTTATTCGTAATTTTCCTCTAATATAATTGCCTGCCTTCTCTTCATGTTCGATTTCGTAATTGTTGCGGTTTCAATGACGACTGTATTTTCTAGCAGCTAGAGATGAAGATGAATTTGAGGATTACGAGGATGAAGTTCTTGTTAGGTCGATGGACATGGCTCCTTACTCCTTAAGCAATGATTTCAGGTGAGTTTCACTGTCTGTCGATGGAGGCATTTGAAAATCTGAAGAACGTAATTGAAATCCTGAATAATGCAGAATCTTTGTTGGAACCTGGAATGTTGCCGGAAGGTCTCCTACGGGAAGCCTGGTTATAGATTTAGACGATTGGCTCAATCTTAAGGATGCTGCTGATATATATGTTCTTGGGTATGTAAACAGATCGAAGTGGTGAAATTTTTTGCATAGTCATATATTATAAACCATTTTATTGTTGTAGATTTCAGGAAATTGTTCCGTTGGTAACGAAAAATGTAATCGGAGTGGAAGATTCTAGTAAAGCCGCAGATTGGAACCTTCTAATAGGAAAACTCTGAATGATAAATATGGGTGCCCCTGGTTAACTCCATTGGTGACTCCAGTCTCAGATGCAGACAATGGTGAGATTTCTGTATTTGGAAAAAGAAGCAGCATGAGAAAGATCCCATTTACAAAGCAGTCCATAACTTGCAATGGAAGATCAATGGCAGGTAGCAGGTATGTTCTGTTAGCGAGCAAGAAGATGGTGGGAGTGTTCATAAGTGTCTGGATTAGAAAGGAAATGCTCAGAAAGTACTGCATTTCCAATGTGAAAGTTTGCTCTGTTGCTTGTGGAATTATGGGTTATTTTGGAAACAAAGGCTCAGTTTCAGTCAGCATGTCCATTGAAGGAACAACCTTTTGTTTCATAGCTGCCCATTTAGCTTCAGGCGAGAAAGAAGGCGATGAACGGCAGAGAAATCGGCAAGTCTCCGAGATTTTTAAGCGAACGTGCTTCAATCAATCGGTGGCATTTCCAAACAATTCTCCTCATCCTCGCACCATTGTGGGACATGAGTAAGTGACTTGAATCATTACTGGCATGATTAGTAAAACCATCAATTTTACTCATTCAATCTGGTTTGGAACAGTCAAATATTCTGGTTTGGGGATCTGAACTATAGGCTGTACTTGGAGGATAATTTTGCAAGACAGCTGATAAAAAAGAAAGACTGGGGAGCTCTGCAAGAGTTTGATCAACTTAGACAAGAGCAAATCAATGGAGTCTTCCAAGGTTGGAAGGAGGGAAACATACAATTTGCTCCAACCTACAAGTACTCTTCCTCAAATTGCAATCGCTACTCGGGCGGTTCTCTCAAAATAACAGGCGAGAAGCAGAGAACTCCAGCTTGGTATTATATGCTTCTATCTTTTTCATTACCAAGGAAAAAAAGGTATAGGTTATGACAATAACTGGTTGTGTTTTTTGCAGGTGTGACAGAATTTTATGGTTTGGAAAGGGCGTGAAGCAACTTTCATACATTCGCAGCGAAAGTAAGTTTTCAGATCACCGGCCCGTTTCCGCCCTCTTCTCGACGCAAATAGAAATGGTTAAATCGGCTAATCCCAGAATTTTTACGCTAGGCAAACTTCTTCCCAACATACCTATAATTCATGGACAAACTGATGTAAGATTTGTGAACTCCTGTCAATTAATCAACTGGATTTTCTCAAAGTTGGTAAAATTTTACAACTATTTGATGCAGGAGACGAACAATGCAGATAAAGAAAGCAAATCTTCGTTGATGTCATTGATGTTACAGGATAGAGAAGCATCTTCATCACCTAAAAATGAGCAAAGAAAAGGTTGATGAAAAGTTGTTACGTTATGCAAAAGCCTTTTCTTCTATAGGTCATAATTTAGAACAGCTTCATCATATATGGGTTACTCTAAGATTCTTGTTCTTAGAAACAAAATAGTTGTATCAAAGGATTTGGACATTGATTGATATGAGAATGTAGATGTAAAAGAAGCATTGTTTATGTGAAGCTTTATCATCTGCTGTTCGTGTTTGTGAATTTTTATTATGGAAACTTACAAGAATGTGAATGTTGAAAAACCACAAATTATCTTAAAAATTATGAATTTTTTCTTAAGAATCTGTGATGCTAGCCAAGGAATCAACTGTTTTTATCAATCCAATGACACTTAACTTTACTCAACTTTCCAAAAAAATAATATTAAAATAAATGAGCTGGATTTTCCAATTTCATTTGATTTTTTTATAAGTATTTTAATTGACTGATTTTTGTTCATTAAGGATAAAGTGTTAAAATTTCATTTTTTGAAAAAAAAAAAAACTTATGATAAAATATGTTTTTTGTTTTTGTAATTTGGAAATTATTTCAATTTAATCGATTCAATTTTACTCTCCCCTTACAATTTCAAATTTATTTTAAAATAATTTTTTAATTTATTTTGTCATTAAAGTTAATTAAAAATGTCAAGTAACAATTTTTTTTATCTACATTATCTATTCATAAATACATAATTGTAGTAAACCGACTCCTATTTTAAAAATGTTTTAAAATAAATCAATAGTAAATTTTTTTTATTTATTATAAAAATAACTACATAGATATCAATCATTTTACTCCAATAAGTTTTTTAGCTGACATAATTAAATGATATGATTACAAATATTGTAAGTAATGTTACGTTTACTCTTTTATTCTACTTTTCAAACATATTTGATAACATGTCAAACAATGATTTGTGCAATTAATGTAAAAAATTAATTATTTATAATATATTACATTAACTGCATCTATCATTGTTTGACACGTCATCAAGTATGTTCATAGAGTAAACATAGAATTATTCAAAAACTATTCCAGAACTTTTTTTTATAACATTTATTAACATAAATAGATTACATGATAATTAAAAAAACATGAAGATTTTAATGAAAAAATTGAAACCCAAGAAGAGTTACTCAGTGGCTTTAGCAAGAGATGTATTGAGATTGGGATGGGTAAATAAGCATGGAAGTAAATTGTAGAGCAAACTAGAAACAAGGAAATCCACTTAGAAAAAAGAAAGGCCTTTTGAAAAGGCTACCAAGGTGGCTGGCAATCTAAGATAGATGGTGTCCTATTGTGTGCATAATTGAACCTCTATTCACCCTCCAACCATGTCTTTCGTTCTTGAATTGACTACTCTTTAACCCAAAACCATCCTACACCTTAACCCACTTCTTTTACCTTCAATCTTGTTGAATATAAGTATTGTGAGCATAAGAATAAGAACGATTGCAAATGTAATCAATTTTAATAGATTTTGTAATATCAAATCGTTTGAGAGAGGTGAAAGAAATCAATAAAATATTTTTTTGAGATAAAAATCAACAACAAATTTATGCGAATTTTGGCCGAAAAGCGCACAGGTACCTTTCACTGTCTCACTCATGCACGAACACAATATAACAACACTAATATTTCAATGATAAAGACATCCATCCAGACCAAGTGTAATGGCATGTATATATGTTCAACAAGATTGGAAAAAAAATGGTGCAAGCTTTTTGAGTTGAACAGTGAAGGCACTAGGAAGCATGCATGTATGTAGATGTAGTAGTTGAATCCTCGTCATAATCCCAACTAGCAAAAGTGTTTTCATTATGTTTACATAAAAAGTCTGATTAAGTTGGCTAATCTAAACTCTATTATGACGTTTACTCGTCTCCTCCTTTCAAATCTCCATTAGGGTTTGTCTACTCTCCACTTCGTACTTTCACCCTTCAATTCATCTTTTACCCCGAAAACCCGACAGTGGTAGATGATTTCAACTTCATCCTTGAATTGTTTGTTTGCGGGTGGATTAGACAAGTGATTTGAGTCATTTTGTTTATGTGAAAGCAAGGACAACTCGAGTGGACGTACACAATTCACATTGTTTCAAGACTGAGTCAGAGAGGACGAAGAAGTGGAGATAGAATTTTGCCAAAACAGCGAAAGATTAACGATCCTGATGCACAACATTGCAACAAAACCTCTTTCGTCATTGTTTTTTATGAAATTTAGAGATTAATTTGATTTGCATTGTTGAAACCCAAAATTCTATGAAACAATGTTTCAATCTATGAGAAATACCAAAGATCTTCGAGATTAAGTCGGATTCATACCCCTTTTACCTTATTTTGTATTTAAATTTCAGGAATTTTGATGGAAATCTGAATTAAAGATAGAAAACTCGAAATTGGTGGTGAATAACAGGTTATGATGTACAAAAATTAAATAACATTGATGTGGCATGGGTACACTTATTTATTGTGAAAATAAAAAAGATGACGTCCTTAAACAGTGAAATAAAGTTGGATTGACACTAGCAAAATCAATCAACGAAAATGGTGTCACCAGTGAAGAATCATTGTAAGGGTCAATTAACACACGAAAGTTCAATCATTTGTACCCAAAATGATTATAGTGAAAAAAATCTTCAAAAAAGGGCATTGGAGCGCAAAATTTGTCAAACCGCTTATAATTTCTTTCCCATCTCTCTATATTATATTGTTTTGTTTGCATATTAGATTTGATTTCTTTAGTTAGAGAATATATATATATATTAAATAGTATTTTTAATCACAAGAAAATGTTGGTAAAACAAAAGCATAGAGTAATGTTATATTTATTCTCTTATTATATCATCTAAACATACTTGTTGACGTGTCAAAAAATGATTGATGCAATTTAGATAATAAATTATTTATTTCTTAATTGTATCAATCATTGTTTGTCACATAAAATATGTTTAGAGAGTAAACTGAACATTATTTAGATCCTAAATAGTTATTTTTAAGGTTTAAGAACAAGAAATTTGACAGCAGTGGACATTAAAGTTCTATAGAAAGATTTAATGCTGTTATTTAATTGAATATCTATTCATATAAATAATGCAATACAGGCACAAAAATCAAGTAATTGGGATACACGGAAAATAAATTGTTTTCCAGATAATAATAGGTGTCCATTCATGGAATATAATTCATTTTAAATATTTGATACGGTTAATTTAATTTGATTCGAATGATTTGTATTTAATTTAATTCAAAGATTCAATGCAACTAATTTAATTTGATTCAAATCATATATTTTTTAATCAAATTTCCACGCATAAATTTAGGAATTCAACCGTAATTAAAATAGACTAAATAAATTTTTGCATGGAATATATGTTATATTTATTCTCTTATTATATCATCTAAACATACTTGTTGACGTGCCAAAACATGATTGATGCAATTAAGATAATAAATTATTTATTTTTTAATTGCATCAATCATTAATTGTCACATAAAATACGTTTAGAGAGTAAACTTAACATTATTTAGAACCTAAATAGTTATTTTTAAGGTTTATGGGCAAGAAATTTGATAGCAGTGGACATTAAAATTCTATAGAAAGATTTAATGCTGGTATTTAATTGAATTTCTTTTCATATAAATAATGCAATACAGGCACAAAAATCAACGTAATTGGGATACGCACAAAATAAATTGTTTTCCAGATAATATAATAGGTGTCCATTCATGGAATATAATTCATTTTAAATTACGGTTAATTTAATTTGATGTATTTAATTTAATTCAAAGATTTAATGCGATTAATTTAATTTGATTCAAATCATATATTTTTTAATCAAACCGTAATTAAAATAGACTAAATAAATTTTTGCATGGAATATAAATAGTTTGGTAAATTGTAATTTATATCCTGCCGTTTGAAGTATATATGAATTAGATACTTAAACTATTTTTTTAAACAAAATGAATATCAAAGATATTAACAATTTAGATTTTTTTCAATTTATCTGTTAAATCTAGTACGTAAATACTATGCTTTTCATTCAATCACGTATTTTAATTTAATTTTTGACACCTACGGCTATTTCTAACCCAATTTCGAACTTTTGTACTCTCGACGCATGATGAAATGAAAACATTATATATACGCACGCACTGGATTTAACGGAAAAAGACAAGGTTTAAATTCTTAATATTTGAAAGATTGAAGTTCGATTAGTTTGAGGTCTCATCTGTAAATGATCTCAAACGTTAGGGTCTGAATTGCGATTTACCCAAATAGTTTTTTGGGAAAATAACTCATATCATTTAAGAAGTTCAACTTCTATCATAATAATTAAGAGATTTTTTAATAAATCTTAAAGAATGATAATTTTTAATAATAATATTCAATGAATATCTTTAATTAATCTTGGTATTTGAGAATAGACGATCAAAAACAATTTGATTTATTTTGATCAGCGGTTAAGAATAATTTGACTCTAGGAAGAAAATTAAATTTCGTCTTTAAAATTCAAAATTAAATAAATCATTAAAAGAAGTAAAATTTTCCATCCTTTTATACACGTAGTTAGACATAATATGTATATTGGTAATCACTAAATGCAGAATAAACTCATGTGAAGTGGGATAAGATACTAAAGTTTTAAAATGGCTTTAATCTTTCGTTGGGAACCGTCAACTAAACCTTTGATGAGGCACTCAGATTGTCTTCGAGAGTCCAATCGTTCTTTCCAGATTTCATCGCGATGGCAGAATGTGCGCGTATTTTTCTATTTTTGGCGTCAGAAAATTTGCCGGGAGAATGTAGGGTTTGGGTGGAGAGGTTGAATATGAGCCAGTTAAAGTGGTGTGGTTGTAGGGTTTTGAGTTGAGAAAGGAACAAGACGAGGGCTACAAGCATCAGATTCCCAAACCTCCACCATAGCTTTTCACCTACAAACCCGGAGGAATTCGATGTCGTTTTATGCAGGGCCCCTCCTTGGATATTTGTAACGTGAATTCTATTTAAAAAAGCACAAATTTACATGAAAAATCGTAACAAGTAAAAACGTTATGGGGGAGAAGAAAAAAAATCACTGGTATATTCCCAAGTTTTATATTATCATTTGTAATTTGATTTATTCATAGTAAATTCATTTGGTTTATAAATTCTCATCTGTAATTTAGTAAATTTTTGTCACTTAAGACCGGTGAGATTTATTTATTTATTATAAATAAAAAAGGTTTTGTACGGTATTCGGTGCAAACTCCCGTTTCCAAGAAAAAGTTAATGGAAACTTGGTTTTATTGCATTTATAGTTTTGGAGACTCAACCGTCCAAGATGTGAAATAATAATAGAAAAATCACAGAAGTTAAGATCACACACAACATATCCATTAATGCTGTTTGTGTTTGAAAGACAAGAGTAGCAAAAGCTAAGATGATGAAGAGCTTATGGACACTTCTAATAACAAAATTAAGCTAACTTGAATTATTTCCCATCAAACTCTTGTTTATTTTATAAAAAATGAGTATGCTTTTCTAAAAATTTCATGCAAAATGATGAGTTATGGTCGAGTTTCGTACGCTTTTTTGTTTTTGAGTCTTAATTTAAAATGCAGTGTGTTAGTATGAAATGATATCTTTGCTATTAGGTAAATATTGGTTAAGCTTTCTCTCATTCTCAAAGATCATCTAGACCCAAATGGAAGTTAAGAAGATTAAAAAAAAGGTAAGTTCAAAAGAAAAATAATCGTTGAACTATGAGGTAGTAACAAACAAACTCTTGAAATAATTTCGTTAACAAATTAACTTTTAGATTATTCTCCGTTAACAAATTCGCCACTCTCGTCAAACATTTTTCTAAAATTAAAGGCGGGCATCTAAAATTACGTGCGGGCATCCAAAAACGTAATAGTGAAAAAAATATCTCAAAAGCGGACTTTTGCAATTCACACCGAACAGCCGAAAATAAAAAAAAAATGAAAAAAATATCTCACGAAAAATTTTTGAGATTCAAGGCAGACCCTCGAAAACATAAGAGTAAAAAAAATATTCCGAGATTCAAGGTGCCCGGAAATAGAGTTTGCTTAAAAAATACACGGGAGCAAACAACTTTCAAAAGCAAACCGGCGACCCATGCAAACTTCCGCTCTCAATTGTGACGAAAAAATAAAAGGCAATGGCAAGGAAAGAAAAGAGGGAAACGTGTATTATTTTGAGGAACGTATGGGTATTTAAAGTATAAAGGACAACGATTGCACAGTTTCCATTGCAGATGAGCTCCAATTTTCACGTAAAACTGCTTCGTTATTTTCGAGGATTACTTTAGTGAGATATTTGGTGTGATCAAATAAATGCCTCTCAGTCCCACCTTCATCTTTTCTAACAATGGGTGTAACCGCAGCTGAGGGCTTCGCCTGGAAATGAGACAAAATAGAACAGTATGTGTTCTCTACAGAAGTGGCACGCACCCTCGAAGTGCTCCACTTTGATGTTATTTTCTCAATTATTGAAAATGATCTAGATTTGCAAAGATTCCCACCTGGACGTAGGTGTTGGTGTATATATGGAGAGGGTTGTTCTACAAATGATTACAACTACAAAAAATCCAACTTTTCAGGGTTGCTTCTTATACACGAGGGAGAAGGGACGAGACTCAGCGCAGTTCATCATGTGAAGGTAAAGACGGCTCAAAATTTTGTTGATTGTGAGGAGCCAAACTCATATAATTAGGGGTGCACGTCTTTAAAAAGAATGCGCCGTTCTTCTAAAAATTAAAACTACCTTCTTTACCACCACACTAGTTTACAGGAAGCAAAAATACACAACTTATCTACAGTTTTCTCAACTAGGTTTTATTCAATAATGGGTCATTACCTATTATTGATCAGAGCCCACATATGTGGCCCAGATCCCAACAAACTCCTCCTTCGGCTCATGTGGAGGGCTCCAACAAACCTATTCTTCGTCGACAAGCCTCGAGTTTCTCCTTCGGCAACATATTCGAACCGTTCTCACTGGTATGCTCTTTCACCAAGTGCAATTGCTTTGTCCCGAGCAAATCTCGAACCCAATGATACATCACATCAATATGTTTGTACCTCAAATGAAATAACAAATTCTTGGAGAGGTGGATAAAACTCTGACTATCGCTGAACACAACATACTTCTTTTGCGCAAACCAAATCCCTCAAGGAATCTCCTCATCTACAAAAACCTCCTTGCAACCCTCAGTAATCGCAATGTACTCGGCTTCAGTGGTGGACATCGCAACACACTCTTGTAACTTCGATTGCCAAGACACGGCTCCGCTTGCAAAAGTCATCAAGAATCCTGAAACGGCCTTCTTGGAATCAACGTCACCGGCCACATCTAAATCGGTATATCCAACTAACATAGAGTCACTGCCACTGAAACACAGACACAACCACGAAGTACCTCAGAGATATATGAGTATCCACTTCACCACTTCTTAGTGTTCTTTACCAGGGTTGGAGAGAAAACGACTGACTATGTGATGACCCGGATGTGCAAGTATGTGTACGATAGCTGCACGAACCGGAACCCGGATGACGGTACGTCCGCGCGGGGGAACTGGAAGGTGACGGGTCTTAAAAAGGGGGTCGTTACAATCCCACATCACTTGGGGAATTATGTAGAAATGAAACATATGTAAAGAGACCCTCCCAAGATAGTAAGACGCGTTTTTTAGCACTGTTGTGAAAATTAGTTCGTAAGTGTACGAGTCGCAACAAATAATATAGTGATAACTAGAGTGTCGAACCCACGAGGACTTGTAATTAATAATCAAAATAATTAATTTTAATTCTAAATTGAACACACGTTTTATGATTTTCAAGGATTTAAATTAAACTAAATAATTAAAACAATAAAAATGAACTAATGTAAATTAACAAAACAGATAAAATGAGATTAAATTTAATTGCTAAAAGCCTAGGTACTACGATTTCACCAAGACAACAGTTATTTCAGTTCTTCGTAATTATATTCATAAATATTCTTCCTATATTGATGATCGATTTCACTAAATTCTATTACAATCTCTCTCGAGCGTTGCATAGGTTATCTGATTAATGAGTTATCACTTCTCAGTCTCAAATCCTGCATTAATCAAATACAACTAAATCAAGAAATCCAATGATCACATCAATACCGTAACTATCTCTAGCCTACGTATATTCATGAAATTAATTTCAGTGCACGGGTATTTATCACCTCTCGGTCTCAAAACACCCCAAAATTCATGTAAAGATTGGCCAGAAATTTACATTCTTTAAGAACAGAAATTAAATGTGCCAACAATATTGGAAGAAATATTCATAAAATATAATTAAACGAAGAACATAAAATAATCATCGTCTGGCTACATCGTAGCCCTAGAATAAAAACTTAGTTCATGCTAAAATAAAGAAAAACAACAACAATAATAAAAAAGTTTATAGTTCATCAGAGAAAGGGAAAGAAAAACTATGCTGAAAATCAATTTCTGAAGCTCTCGCTCCGTTCCGGTCTCCGTCTCACTTGCCTCATTCTTTTTCTCTCGCTAGGGCTACTCGTCTCAATGTCTAAATGAGGCTGCTCTCTTTTAAGTTAACCTAATTATTAATTAATCTCAAGCCCACAAATCTGAAACCCATAATTATCTTCAACGGCTGATATTAAAACAAGCTTCAATGGTTCAAATTTAAACACCTCCATCAATTAAATTAGTCGAACGGTTGAGATTAAAATAGCCGATCGATCGGCTACTTCTCTGCCAAATATTACTTCGTCTTTTCTTCCGCCAATCATTCGCCAAGGTTTGACCGATCGATCGGCAGGTCCTCTTCTGTCATTATTTTTCTTGAATTCGTAATACCTGTAATTTTTTCACTTTTCTGCACACTTGCACCAAAATTATTAAAATCATTCACATACTTGAGTGAAGCTTATCAATTCAAGTATAAAAAAGTATAATAAAGTGTGTCAAATACACACTTATCAAGCACAATTGACAACGGATCCCATAAGAACTCCGAAGTTGAAAGTGCTTCAGCGATAGTAGTACCAGGTTGGGTGACCGACTGGAAAGTTCTAGCCAAACAAAGCCGTGAGGGGAGGATATTGGGCCACGACCCAATCCCCAGAGCGGATAATATCTTGCTGGGAAAATGGGTCGTTTCAAATGGTATCAGAGCCTGTACCCAACCGGAAATTTGGCCAACGAGGACGTTGGGCCCCCACGGGGGTGCTTGTGATGACCCGGATGTGCAAGTATGTGTACGATGGCTGCACGAACCGGAACCCGGATAGCGGTACGTCCGCGCGGGGGAACCGGAAGGTGACGGGTCGTAAAAAAGGGGTCGTCACAATCCCACATCGCTTGAGGAAGTATGTGGAAATGAAACATATGTAAAGAGATCCTCCCAATATAGTAAGACGCGTTTTGGAGCACAATTGACAACGGATCCCATAAGAACTCCGAAGTTAAAAGTGCTTCGGCGAGAGTAGTACCAGGTTGGGTGACCGACTGGGAAGTCCTCGCTAAACAAAGCCGTGAGGGGAGGATATTGGGCCACGGCCCAATCCCCAGAGCGGACAATATCTTGCTGAGAAAAGTGGTCGTTACAGACTATTCTAATTGAATGAGTGATATTGGGTAGAGTGCAAACCATGATGTACATCAAACTGCCAATTACAGACGCATAAGGAACTCGACTCATATCTACCTTGTCTCTCTCACTTATAGAACATTGCTCCGAATTGAGCTTGAAGTGACCTGCAAGTGGAGAACACACAACTTTGGTCTTGCTCATGTTGAACTTTTAAGTAACTTCTCGATGTAGTCTTCCTGAGACAACTAAAGTTTCTCATTTTTCTTATTACGAGAGATTTTCATACCAAGTATCTTCTTCGCCGCACCCAAGTCTTTCATCGCAAAAGACTTTCTCAACTCTTCCTTCAACTTAGCACTCTTGCTAGTATCATGACCTATAATCAACATATCGTCAACATACAACAAAAGAATAATGAAGTTATCATCGGAATACCTCTTGATGAACACACAATGGTCTAACGATGTCCGGCTGTACTCGTGACTCACCATGAAAGATTCAAACTTCTTTTACAACTGCCGTGGATGTTGTTTGAGGCCATACAATCTCTTCTTCAACTTGCACACAAGCTGCTCTTTTCCTCTGACTTTGAATCTCTCGGGCTATTCCATGTAGATCTCTTCCTCCAAGTCACCATGAAGAAACACAATTTTCACATCAAGTTGCTCGATCTCTAAGTTTAAGTGCACTGCTAAACCAAGAGCAACTCGGATCGAGGACATCTTCACCACCAGTGAGAATATTTCTTCAAAGTCGATTCCCTTCTTCTGACCGTACCCCTTCACAACCAACCGAGCTTTGTATCTTAGCTGTGAGCTTGCATTTTCAGTCTTGAACCTGTAGACCCACCTATTCTTGACAGCTTTCTTACCTTGAGGTAACTTCAACAAGTCATACGTGTGATTCTCATGAAGAGATTGCATCTCCTCTTCCATGTCTTTCAACCACTCTTTCTTTTCATTAACGGAAGTCACCTCTTGGTAAGTGTTTGGCTCTCCGATATTTGTGAGCATCACATACTCATATGAGGCGTATCTCATCGAAGGACGCCAGTCTCTAGTTGATCTTCTCTAAGGAGGTTCGTCTGGCAACTCTTGAACCTATTCTTCGACTTGCTTAGTCGGTTCAACATCATCAGCTGTAGGGACTTTGCCAATTGCGGGACCGGTATCATGCTCCAGTTTCACTCCCCTTTGATCGGAATGCTCTACAGGTGTAGAAATTTGATCCAAATCGATCAAATCATCAATGTACCTATCTGTCATTTCTGCCTTATCAATGTCTGTGATGCTTTGGTCTTTCACGAATACAGCATCTCTGCTTCTGACAAGCTTTTTCTGCACTGGATCGTAGAACTTATAGCCAAACTCATCAAGACCATAGCCGATGAACACACACAACCTCATCTTCACATCGAGCTTCGACTGCTCGTCTCGTCTCTCGGAATATGAACAAAGGCCTTGCACTCAAAGATGCACAAATGACTATAAGAAATCTTCTTTTCCCTACCACATCCTATTCGGAACTTCGAAACCCAACGAAACACTCAACATGAGATTCAAAACATGAGCTACTATACTCAAGGCTTCACCCCAAAAGGACCTCGACAACTGTGACTGCGAAAGCAAATATCTCAACCTCTCAACAAGCATCCTGATCATTCTCTCAGCTAACTCGTTCAACTAAGGAGTCTACAAAGGTGTCTTTTGATGCCGAATACCCTATTCTCTACAATACTCATCAAACGGACCGCAGTACTCACCCCCATTATCTGACCGTATCCCTTTAAACTTCACACCTGTTTCTCTTTCCACACAAGCATGGAAATGTTTGAAGACGTTTAGCACTTGATCTTTTGACTTCAACGTATACACCCAAATCTTCTTTGAATGATCGTCAATGAAAGTCACAAAGTACAATGCACCACCAAGTGTTCTTGTCTTCATCGGACCGCACATGTCGAAGTACACCATGTCAAGTATACCCAGTTTTCGTGAATGAAGAGCTCTCTTGAAGACTACTCGAGTCTGCTTGCCTGCTGAACAATGAACACACCGCTTTAGAGAGACATTTTCCATACCTGATAGTATGTTCTTCTTGGTTAGAATTATCAATCCCTACTCGCTTATATGGCTAAGCCAGTTGTGCCAAAGTTCTACCTCGCCTTCATCGTCCACTGTATGGATTGTGGAATCCGTGTTCTTCGCGTGCATCACATACAATGAGGAACATTTTTCTCCTCTCGCCACAATCAAAGAGCCTTTGGTGTGCTTCTATTTTCCATCACGAAAAGTGTTGCAAAATTAATCGTCGTCGAGCTTGCCAGTCGAGATGTCAGGGATGTGCTTCACATCTCTCAAAACTAAGGTATTACCATTGTTGGTCTCCAAACGCACGTCTCTCATACTAATGGCTTTTGCAACGCCATCATTTTTCATCCTTACACTTTCAAAGTCACTAGAAGTGTAAGACGTGAAGAAATCCCTCTGCAAAGTAGCATGTATCGAAGTACCACTATCAATTACCCAACTCATATCTTGGCAAGAGAGATTGACGACGTCTCCGTCGTACACAATAAAGAACTCCTCGATGGACGTGGCTACATTCTCGCGTGTATTAACCTCTCTGGTCTTCTTTTCTTTCCTTTGGCATTCAAATTTTCTCGAAGAAACTTTCGACAAAATCTCTTGATGTTTTCCTTCTTGTCACAATGATGACACTCAAAATTGCGTACTTTCCCGACTTGCTTTGACTTCAGTTTCTGTTGCCCAAACCTTTGCTTTGACTCCTCCCCTGTTTTCGGTGACTAGGACGTCTTACTATGAAGAAGAACACGTCGACTTTCTTCTCATCTTCTCGTTCAGAACACCACTCTTGACTACATACATAGCCAAAACATCATTCTGGGCCGAGTTGGACAACGATATTCTGAATATCTCCCACGAGTCCAATAAGGTTTTAAGAAGCATCAATTCTTGAACCTCTTTATCAAACTTGATTTTCATTCAAGTCAACTAATTGATAATTCCCTTAAATGTATTCAAGTGATCGGTCATTGATTTTTCATTTTGGTACTTCAATCTTAGGAGCTGTTTGATCAAAAATAGCTTGTTGTTGCCGGTCTTCCGAGCGTATAACTCCTCAAGCTTTTTTCACAAGCTCTGAGCATTTTATTTCTCACTGACATGTTTGAGAACGTTATCATCCACCCACTGCCAAATGTAACTGCACATTTGACGATGACACAATTCTCATTCGACGTCAGACTTAGCCGCCGGTTTCGCACCAGCAAAAATAGGAAAATATTAGTCTTTCACATAGAGAAGATCTTCAATCTTTCATTTCCACACAAGATAGTTGGAGCCATTCAACGTGACCATCTGACTTGGGTTACTCTCCATGATTTGAACAAGGCAAAAAAAAAATAAAAAAAAATTCCAAACAAATATCCCAAGTACTGAGAATCACCACAAATTTTAGAACTCAAAAATAAATTCTCCAAATTTAGAATATCTCCAACATAACAGATTTTCCCAAAAATCATATTAAACTTTGTATTTGTTTACTATTTCACCAATTACAGAATCAAATGCTCCACAAAAATAACTGAAGCCAAAAAAAAAAAATTATTACTATTCACAGGGGGTGCGACCTGCGAGGACGAAGTTGTAAGTCGGAGCAAACTGACGGTGACCTGAGCGACAATGAAGTTATGTGCGGCGGCTGGCGACTTTGAACATAACAGATCGAAGATGGTGTGCGGCGCTCTTTGCGACAGAGGATGAGCCTGAAAAACCCGATGGGTGACAGTCGATTTTTGTACACATAAAATCAACTCAAAGGCAATGGGTTCTGATCGGAGGGCGTCGACGACATTCTTCTCCTCCTCAGTAGCGTGGCGAGGATCTTCCTCCTCGGACGGTAGAGGCTGAAGTCACTTGCTTGATCGGCGACTGGTCCAGTCGGCAGCCCCCTCTCCTATCTAGACGTGTGTGCGATAGAGGAGGACGAATCTTCCTCACGGCAGCGGACTCTGTCCATGGTCGGCGTGGCGTGTTCTGAATGACGGCCTCTTCTCCTCGGACAGTAGTGGCAACAACGAACGGTAGGGTTTTCTTCTACCTTTGTTGAAGAAGAGCCGCGCGACAGAGGAAGAAACTCCTCTTCGTTTCTCCTCTCATTCTCTGTTGAAGAAGAAAAACGACGCTCCCTCTCATTATCGTGGATGACGATTCAGCCATGATACTATTTTGAAAAGAATGCATCGTTCTTCTGAAAATTAAAATTACATTCTTTACAACCATACTAGTTTACAGAAAGCGAAAACACAACTTATCTACCGCTTTCTCAACTAGGTTTTATTCAATAATTGGTCATTATCCATTATTGATATGAGCCCACACATGTGGACTGGATCCTAACAGTTTTTACATCGCCTGGTAGAGTGAAAATTGAGTGTTTTATATAAGCAGAATTATCCTACTGACTAATCCCAATAATAAATTCGGACAGGTTCTGACAAAAAATAAATAATATTGTACTTGAAGCATCGAGATCTACGCCCCTAGCCTCCGACAACAAATCTTAAATGATATCTCACTTGATGTACAACCTCTAGAAAGTATATCCCATCTCTTGTGTACTTTTTAAAAGATTGATATGAGGAACCCAATGATGAGTAAATCAGATTGAAAATAAGAAACTAGACTGGACGGTATGTTTGCAGAGTTTTCTTGAGGAATTACTACGGAGTACGGACGAGCAGTAGTTTTGAGGATAGGAAAAGAGGGTGAGGTCCACAGATCGTCATGAATGACGTTAATGGCAAAGTGGTTTTAAAATCAACCATTGATGCCTCAGTTTATTAACAAAGACTCGTCCGCACAAAATCACCTATGTTTTCACCAATGGTATGGTTTTACCCCATTAAAGAACACCCAAAAATGCAGAAAACTATGCATATTTTTGTTTGTGTGTATATATGAACTCTCGCTTCGTTTAGTACTTGTTCAGGGTTTTACTTGGAAGGGCCAAGGCCACGCCGTGCTGGGAGACGAGTAAGTCAAGCGAAGAGCTTTCTCTTCTTCTTGTTTGGTTGCCAAGAAAGAGAAGAGAAAATGGGTGGGAAAAAAGATGAAGGATCAGGGAGAAAGAGAAAAATGGGTGGGTGTTTGAGGTCGATTTTCATGCATGCAGACAGTGTGGATAATTTGTTGATGGGTTTAGGGTTGGTCGGAGCTGTCGGCGATGGAATGACTACTCCTTTGATCTTACTCGTTACTACCCGTTTGATGAACAATATTGGCAATACTTCTTTCTCCTCCATTCAAGTTTCTAGTTTTCTGCTAAGTATAAGCGATGTACTCTCTCTCTCTCTGTCTCTCTCTCTCTCTCTCTCTCTCTCTCTCTCTCGAACACAATGCATAGAGACATGCACAGAGAAACCGAAAGCTAAATTGCGGTTTGTTTTTGTGGTCGACAGAATTCGGTGGCTCTACTATACGTGGCTGGCGGATCATTTGTTGCATGTTTTCTAGGTGGGTTTTCTTGATTTTCTTTCCGGATTGAATTGTTACCGTTTTTATTCTTGTTTTTTTTTTTTTTTTTTATGTTTTCAGAAGGATATTGTTGGACAAGAACTGGTGAAAGACAAGCCGCACGAATGAGAGCGAGATACTTGAAAGCCGTGCTCCGACAGGACGTCGGCTACTTCGATTTGCATAAAACAAGCACCTCCGAAGTCATTTACAGCGTCTCCAACGACAGTCTCATAATTCAAGATGTTCTAAGCGAAAAGGTCAATTCGATTGCAGTCTTTGATTCAGCTACTTTATTTAAAACATGACTAATAAGGTTTTTGTAGATGGATTTAGGAAGAATTTGAGGATAAATTGTTGTAATACTGTAACTGACTTGAATTGGGATTACCAGATTCCTAACTTGGTGGTGAATTTCGCCATGTTCGTCGGGAGCTTCTTAGCAGCTACTGCGCTGCTGTGGAGATTAGCTGTGGTGGGTGTTCCATTTGTGGTGCTTTTAGTGATTCCTGGTTTGATATATGGAAGGACATTGATGGGATTAGCGGGAAAGATAAGGGAAGAGTATGACAAGGCAGGATTTATTGCAGAGCAGAGTGTGTCTTCGATTAGAACAGTCTACTCGTTTGTAGGAGAAAGTAGAATAATATCAGAATTCTCGTCTGCCCTACAAGGGTGTGTTGAGTTAGGGTTGAGGCAGGGGTTGGCCAAAGGTTTGGCTATTGGTAGTAATGGCGTCGTTTTTGCTATTTGGTCTTTCTTGGCTTGGTATGGCAGTAGAATGGTCATGTTCCATGGCGCTCAAGGAGGAACTGTTTTCGTTGTCGGAGCCGCCATTGCTGTGGGTGGATTGTAAGTTCCTCTCTCTCTCTCTCTCTCTCTCTCTCTCTCTCTCTCTCTCATTCTTGTTCTATGTATAGATGCTACTTACAACGACTATACCATGAATTTAAATGATAGATCCTTGGGATCAGGCTTATCCAACTTGAAATACTTGTCGGAAGCATGTTCCGCCGGGGAACGTATAATGGAGGTGATAAAGAGAGTTCCGACGATCGATTCATACAACATGGAGGGAAAAATCCTAGAAAATGTTATTGGCATGGTAGAGTTTAAAAGCGTTAAATTCGCTTACCCTTCCCGGCCAGAAACCATCATATTCAGAGATTTCCAGCTAAAAGTCACGGCGGGTAAGACGGTGGCGCTGGTGGGTGGAAGTGGGTCGGGGAAATCAACGGTGGTAGCACTCCTGCAGAGATTTTATGATCCACTGGGCGGAGAGATTCTCCTGGACGGAGTGGCCATTAATAAGCTTCACCTAAAGTGGCTGAGATCGCAGATGGGCGTAGTTAGCCAAGAGCCTGCACTTTTTGCGACGAGTATTAAAGAAAACATACTGTTCGGAAAAGAGGAGGCCACGGCTGAAGAGATGGTTGAGGCGGCGAAAGCTTCAAATGCTCATGATTTCATCTGCCAGCTGCCGCAGGGATATGACACACAGGTTGGTGAGGGGGGAGTACAGATGTCAGGAGGACAGAAGCAAAGGATCGCCATTGCCAGAGCTCTGATCAGAAATCCTAAGCTCCTCCTCCTCGACGAAGCCACCAGCGCTTTAGATTCTGAATCTGAACGCGTTGTCCAAGCAGCTCTCGACGCCGCCGCTCTTAATCGGACCACCATCATCATCGCCCACCGATTGTCCACCATCCGCCACGCTGACCTCATCGCCGTCGTACACAACGGCAAGATCACTGAATCCGGCAACCATAACGAGCTCATCGAAATCCAAGACGGCCTTTACGCCTCCCTCATCCACCTCCAACAAACAGAGAGAGAAAACCCTCCACAACTATCAACCCATCTTTCATCTTCCTCGTCAAACAACCCCATTAACAACAGGGTTTCTCAGAGCCGCCAGTCCATTTCTGCTGACTTCTCAGGGACAGGGAATTTTTCATCATCCCAAGACGAAGACATTTCCGACATACCGTCGTTTCGAAGATTGATTGCTCTAAATCTGCCAGAGTGGAAGCACGCAAGCATTGGATTTATGAGCGCGGTCTTATTCGGGGCAGTTCAACCAGTGTATGCATTGGCAATGGGGTCGATGATATCAGTTTATTTTCTGACAAACAATCAAGAGATTGAGTCAAAGACAACGACATATTCATTGTGTTTTCTTGGACTGGCTGTTTTCTCGCTGCTCATCAATCTCAGCCAGCATTATAGTTTTGCATACATGGGAGAAAGCTTAACGAAGAGGGTTAGAGAGAGAATGCTTTCAAAGATTCTCACTTTCGAAGTCGGGTGGTTTGATAAAGACGACAACTCTAGTGCTGCCATTTGCTCTAGGCTTGCCAAAGATGCCAATGTGGTACGTCCCTTCCCAATATTTGAAAGGATCTCAAAATCGATGAACTTAAACTCATTTTTTCTGTGCAATTGGCAGGTAAGATCGTTGGTCGGAGATAGGATGGCTCTGATCGTACAAACCTTATCAGCAGTAACCATAGCCTGCACCATGGGCTTAGTCATTGCCTGGAGACTCGCCATTGTTATGATAGCAGTCCAACCTCTCATCATCGTCTGCTATTACACTCGTCGAGTCCTTCTCAGAGCAATGTCAACCAAAGCCATTAAAGCGCAAGATCAAACCACCAAGCTCGCCGCCGAGGCTGTCTCCAATCTCCGAATAGTCACCGCCTTCTCATCTCAGCGTCGGATCCTCAAGATGCTCCACAAGGCTCAGGAGGATCCTCGCAGGGAGAGCGTTCGACAGTCGTGGTTCGCCGGCCTTGGCCTCGGCTGTTCTCAGGCACTCACTTGTTGCAGTTGGGCCCTAAGCTTTTGGTACGGCGGAAAACTCATCGCCACCGGTTACATTTCCCCCAAAGCTCTCTTCGAAACGTTTATGATATTGGTGAGCACCGGCCGCGTCATTGCTGACGCCGGCAGCATGACCTCCGACCTCGCCAAAGGGTCCGATGCGGTCGGTTCAGTTTTCGCCGTTCTCGATAGATGCACCAAAGTAGAACCCGAAGATCCGGAAGGTTACCGACCCGATAAATTAACGGGAAAAATCGAACTATCAAAAGTGGACTTTTCATACCCAGCACGCCCGGCGGCGATGATCTTCGACAACTTTTCCATAACCATAGAAGCCGGAAGGTCAACGGCTCTAGTTGGTCAAAGCGGGTCCGGAAAATCAACCATCATAGGGCTGATTGAGAGATTCTACGACCCGATCCGAGGGTCCGTAAAAATCGATGGCCGTGATATAAGATCGTATCACTTAAGATCGCTGAGACGACACATAGCGCTCGTCAGTCAAGAGCCGACTTTATTCGCCGGGACCATAAAAGAAAACATCGAATTCGGAGCGTTCGACAAAGCCAACGAATCAGAGATCATATCGGCGGCGAGAGCCGCCAACGCACACGATTTCATCTCGAGGCTGAAGGACGGGTACGAGACGTGGTGCGGGGCGAGAGGAGTGCAGCTCTCCGGCGGGCAGAAACAACGCATAGCGATAGCGCGAGCGATAATAAAAAACCCGGGAGTGCTACTGCTAGACGAGGCGACGAGCGCGTTGGATAGCGAGACGGAGAAGGCGGTGCAGGAGGCGGTGGAGAGGGTGATGGTGGGGAGGACGAGCGTGGTGGTGGCTCACCGGCTGAGCAGCATACAGCACTGTGATGAGATTGTAGTGTTGGAGAAGGGGAGGGTGGTGGAGAATGGGACCCACTTTTCATTGCTTGCAAAGGGTCCCACTAGTGCTTACTATTCGCTGGTTAGTCTCCAAGCTGGACCCACCCCTGCCATCGAATTTATTAAATAAATATCTTCTACTTAACTAAATTTAATCTAATTAATTAACTAATTTAGTCAAATTAATTGATAATTATCAACTTTTTGTAATTCTGCCTAGATTAATCCTCTGTTTATATTTTTATTCTACTCTTTTAAAATAATCGCCGACGTATCAAAAAATAATTGATATAATTATTATATTAATTATAATTATTATTATTTGACACGTCAGTAAGTATTTTAATATAATAAAATAAAAAAACATTATGGAAAATTATCGATTTGAACCATGTACTATATACGTTTTTTCAATTCGGCCCATGTACTAAAAAAACCGGCAAACCGAACCCTGTACTTTGATTCTGTTATCAATTTTAACCTTCTATTAACAATTTCATTAAATCCTCATTGAAAAAACTACCAAACGATCGTAGATTCAGTTGAAAGTTTTACCACATGTTCCTTACTTAATGAGAAGATAATCTAAAACTTTTCGTGATTTTTTAACACATCTACGATTTATTGTAATTTTATTTTAGTATTTTTTAAAAATATTATAATAAATCATACAAGTTTTAAACAATTACACAAATTTTTATATTATCTACCCATAATATGATTAACATCTGAAAAAAGTTTCAAATAAATCCAATATCTTTTGGTATTTTTTTAAATTAATCTCATTTTCTTCTTTACTTTATAAATTAATTTTTAAAAAAATACCAAACAATATTTGATTTATTTGAAAACTTTTCTGCATGTTTAACTTATCATGGGTAGATAATAGAAAAAGTTTCGTGATTTTCTAAAATTTGTATGATTTATTATAATATTTTTATAAAATACTAAAACAAAATTTCAATAAATTGTACATACGTTAAAAAATCACGAAAATTTCAAGATTATCTTCTCATTAAGTACTGAACATGTGGTAAAAATTTCAACTGAATCCAAAATTGTTTGTTAGTTTTTTCAATGAGGGTTTAATGAAATTGTTGATAGAAAGTCAAAACTGATAACAGAATCAAAGTACAGGGTTCGGTTTGCTGGTTTTTTTAGTACATGGGCCGAACTGAAAAAACGTGTATAGTACAGAGTTCAAATCGATAATTACCCAAACATTATTCTTTTATGAATGACACATTTCTCTCTCTGGTAGCAACTAGCTCGTTAGCTAACTGACTGATCAACTCCAAGTTGAGAATCTAAGCTGACGTAGCATTTGTTAGCATATAACATTCTAACTTTATTTCTACTTATGGTTTATTCTTAATTATAGCATTTTCTTTATTTAGCCTTAACATTATGTCAGTATATATACACATATATTTACATTGTAATTAAGTTTTTCAAAAATATACAGTAGTGAAATCAATCCCTCACTTTTCACTCTCTTGTTCTCTCTTCTTCTGTTTGTTTCCATAACTTTTTCAGAATCTTAACTTGGTATCTGAGCCATGGCCTCTTCAAGTTCTACAGTTCCAAATTCTCCCCTTGCTGCCTCTCTTCCCCCTTTCCCCTCCATGAACCAAACTCTAACAATTAAACTGGATTCGACAAATTTTCTCGTCTGGAAAGCCCAGCTTGTAACGACCCTAACACTGTACCGTTATTTTCCCGTGTTATTTATTTATTTTTTTTATCATATCCTATAAACTTGTAACAATTGAGCGGAATTTAATTCATGGACTAATTTGTGAAAATCGTTCGAAAACCATTTCGAACACCACTTAAACATAACTTAAAACCATTGAAATAAAGCTTAAAACAATTATTTAAAACAATTGTAAAACCATTAAAACATCGGCGAAGAGGCTGGAGGGCAGAAGGGACATTGTCCCCAAAACATGCAGGGGCGATCGATCGCCCCTTTGGCAGGCGATCGATCGCCCATTGTAAAAATTTAGGGGCGATCGTCGCCCCTCATTGTGGCGATCAATCGCCCATATAAAAGCTAGGGGCAATCGATCGCCCCACATATGGGCGATCGATCGCCTCACTCTCTGGAAGATCCAGAGAGCGGCGACCGATCAAGCCGATCGATGGCGATCGATCGGCATGTCCTCTGGAATCCGATTTCCAGAGGACTTGCTCCCCATCTCCTTTTTCTTCATCCATCTTTCCTGCACATACTTCTTACCACATATACACACTAATACTTCAACATAACTCACTCCATAGACATGTAACATACAATCGCCCAAACCTCACCCAAAATAAACGACTCAAAACACATTTAAAACATAACCCGTTTTCATAAAAAACGAACCGCGTGGATCCGTTTAAAAACTTAACATTTCCTCCTGTTCAAAATCACCAAGCGGTTTATAAAATAGTTTCTAAAATGTTTAAAAACATCAAAACATAAACCTATCAACTATCCAGTACCAAACATCCTAAAATGTTTCTAACTATACAATAATCTACCATCAACCCATTACGCCCAAAAACCCTCAAAATACCTAACTGTTACCCCCACGGGTCAAAATACGCATCGACTGCCCATGCACACCACCGCAGCCGTTCTTCTTCAACCATCATGTACATCGGGTAGAGGAACGTTGTCCTCACCTGTTTTGAAATCACCTACACCATACAGACAATCTATGAGCTAAAGGCTCAGTAAGTTTCGTAAATGTAAATGCATGCTGTGCAAATGAGTTTCAGAAATCACGCAACATTTTTTTATCGTTATGTCGCAGACAGAATATCACAGAGGTCTCAGCCTATTAGATGGAGAGCACACGTCCTACGATTGGACAACCCTCTTCACCTAACCGGGGGGGTACACGCTTACATCCGTATACAGCCGTGCCTGAGCCCCACCTCGCGTGACCATATAACAGATTACGTAGATTCATTTCGTTCATTCATTTCATTTTCTTAAACACGTGCAGAAATCCGTTTTCATGCTATTTTAAAAGACGTGATGCATGAACAGTTAAATGCTTAAAGTAAACATACATCGTGCATACCATCAAGACAATAAAAAGCAGAATCTATAAAAGAAAATAACCTTAACTATCCAACCAAAACATTTAACAAACAAGACTCCAATGATCCTCGACGTACGGTGTAGGCCAATCGGCCAAAGTAAGTCACGAGAACTTACCTCGTGCGCGTTGAACTTCAAGCTCCGTCCACGAGCGTTGTTTACCTAAGGAAAATTCACAATATTATCGTTAAAAATGCGTTTAAACCTTAAACTTCCAAATTAACGAAATCCTTAACTAAGGAAATTTTTAAAATTCTAACTTAACTAATCGAGCCATTTTAACAAAAAATTTACGTTCGATACCTCGAAACCGCCACTAACGAGTTTTTCCAAAAACCCGAAAATTCATCAAACTTTAACATTTCTCACAAATCAACTTAACTTCGTCCACTAACGTTCAATACGTCCCTTATATCCACAACTACGGTAAACCTATCAATTTCAAATCCCAAATCACGTTTTTAATAAAACCCTAAACGAAACCCTAACCGTTAAATTTCGCGAAAACTGAAATATAACGCTCTAAAACCATAGATTCTTACCTAGAGCGTTAATCGGAGAAGAAATCGTGAAGAACGGACGTCAACCAGAGGAAGAATCGGCGTCGGAAGTAGAGAACGCCGTTGAGAAAAATCGCCTGATAGAGAAATGCACAGGGAGAGCTTCGCGTGGAGTGCTGGAGAAGAAGAGAAATCTGTTTTTAATTAAAATTTTACTTGGCAAATTACTATTTTGCCCTTCTTTTGTTTTCTATTTGTTTCGTCCTTCGTTTCGTTAATTAGTTAACGATTCGGTTTCTTCTAATTCTCTTATTTCACCAATAAATCCAACTCATTGTTAGGGTCCTTTTAAAACTGTCTGTTCACAATTCGGACCTCGTTCACTATTTTTACCAAAGTATCCTTTATATTACGATAAACGTAATTTCTATAAAATTAGCGTTACAACTCCTAAAATTCTCAAAATTTTCTTAAAATCCATATTAATTATTAGGATCGCAATGACGCTTTCTTTTCACAAAACCGACTTAATTTGACATAATTACAAAAATACCATTATTCACGTATATTACAAATCTCGTAAATCCGGGTGTTACATTCCATCCACCTTATTTAAATTTTGTCCTTAAAATTTGGTCATACAAACAACTCAAGATACTTAGCCATCATATCCTGTTGTCGTTCCCAAGTAGCTTCTTCCACCTCATGGTTCCGTCATAAGACTTTGACTAACGGAATCTCCTTGTTGCGCAACACCTTGATGGAAGACTCTAAGATACGTACAGGCTTCTCCACATAAGTCAAGGTAGGCTGTACCTCGATCTCTTTTGCCTCCACGATATGTGATGGATCGCGCAAATATTTCCGAAGCATAGACACGTGAAATACATTGTGGATGCCTTCCATTGAAGCCGGAAGCTGTAGTCGATACGCCATCTTCCCGATCTTCTTCAAAATAGGAAAGGGCCCCACATATCGAGGGTTTAGCTTGTCCTTCCTTCCAAACCGCATAACTCCCTTAAATGGAGAAACCTTCAAGTAGACCTCATCACCTTCTTCGAATTCCAGTTCTCTCCGTCTTGTGTCAGCATAGCTCTTCTGTCGACTCTGAGCTATCTCAATACGCTGTTGAATAACGGCAATCTTCTCTACCGTTTGCTGTAGAATCTCAGGACCAACAATACTAGCTTCACCAACCTCGTCCCAATATAACGGAAATCTACACTTTCGACCATACAAAGCTTCATAAGGAGCCATACCAATGGTAGCCTGGAAGCTGTTGTTGTAAGAGAACTCGATCAGTGGCAAATACCTGCTCCATGATCCTTGAAATTCCAACTCACAGGCTCTGAGCATATCCTCCAGAATCTGATTCGTTCTCTCTGTCTGACTGTCAGTCTGAGGATGAAATGCCGTGCTGAAATTTAGCTGAGTCCCCATAGCTTTGTGCAAACTCTTCCAGAACTTCGATGTAAATCTCGGATCTCGATATGAGACAATAGAAAGTGGCACTCCATGCAGTCTAACAACCTCCTGCACATAAAACTTGGCGAGCTGATCCATAGAAGATGCCATCTTCACAGATAAGAAGTGAGCCGACTTTGTCAATCGGTCCACAATCACCCAGATGCCGTCATGTCCTTTCGTCGTCCTTGGGAGCCTCACAATAAAATCCATGGAGATCTGGTCCCATTTCCACTCCGGAATCGGCAGTGGCTATAATGTTCTGGCCGGCCTCTGGTTTTCTGCCTTTACCTGTTGACAAACTAAACAGGTTTCAACGTACTTGGCGACCTCTCTCTTCATGTTCGGCCACCAAAAGTGTTGCTTTAAGTCTCTGTACATTTTAGTGCTTCCTGGATGCACAGAGTATGTTGAAGAATGTGCCTCGGCCAATATCTTCTTCTTTAGCTCCTCATCGTTAGGCACGTACCACCTATGCCTGAATTTCAAAATACCATCATCTGACAAGTTAAATTCAGACACGTCTCCGGATGTCATACTCAATCGAAGCTCCTCACACTCCATATCTTTCTGCTGAGCTTCACGTATCTTATCCAGAATAGTCGGCCAGAGAGAAATGTTGGTGAGCATACTGGACAACTCTGCCACAATCTCCACATTAAACTTCTCAATCTCAGACCGCAACGTAACCGACATCGCTGCAAGTGAAGGCTGACTTGCAGTAGGCATTCGGCTCAAGGTATCAGCGACCCTATTCACCTTTCCTGGATGGTATTTAATCTCAAACTCATAGTCTTTGACGAACTCTAGCCACCTTCTCTGTCACATATTCTGTTCCTTCTGCGTAAACAAATACTTTAGGCTTTTGTGGTCGAAAAATATCTCGCACTGCTGCCCATATAGGTAATGCCTCCATATTTTCAGTGCAAAGACCACTGCTGCTAATTCCAGGTCATGCGTAGGATAGTTCTGCTCCTATGGCTTCAACTGCCGAGAAGCATACGCGATAACCCTCCCTTCCTGCATAAGTACGCATCCAAGCCCAACTCCAGATGCATCGCAATATATGCTGAACTTGTCACCTTCAACAGACAATGTCAATACTGGTGCTGCAGTCAATCTCTGCTTTAACTCCATAAAACTGTTGTCACAAGCAGCCGACCATATAAACTTTTTGTTCTTCCGAGTCAGGCGCGAAAGAGGAACTGCAATCTTCGAAAATCTCTCTATGAACTTCCGATAATAGCCAGCCAACCTGAGAAATCCACGTACCTCTCGCACGTTCTTAGGCTGTGGTCAATCTCTGACCATCTGAATTTTGCTCGGATCCACAGAAACCCCTTCATGTGATATAATATGGCCAAGAAAACTGACCCTATTTAACCAAAATTCGCATTTGGAGAACTTCGGATATAGCTGGTGTCGTTGTAAGATAGCTAGAACAATCCGTAATTACTCTTCATGCTCTTCCTTCATCTTCGAATAAATCAGAATATCGTCGATAAAAACAACAACGAATTTGTCTAGATAATCCTTGAAGATGCAGTTCATCAAATCCATAAACGCTGCAGGGGCATTAGTAAGTCCAAAAGACATAACAAGGAACTCATAATGCCCGTACCTCGTTCGGAACGCCGTTTTCTGAATATGTTCCTTTCGAACCGTCAACTGATAATAACCCGAGCGTAGGTCAATCTTGGAAAACACTTGGGCACCTTGCAGCTGATCAAACAAATCATCTATCCGAGGCAGTGGATACTTATTCTTCACTGTGAGTTTATTCAGTTCCCTGTAATCCACGCACATCCTGAGAGTCCTGTCTTTCTTCTTGACAAATAGAACGGCCGCACCCCAGGGAAAAAAACTGGGTCGGATTTCAGCAACTCCTCAAGTTGAGTTTTCAACTCTCTCAATTCAGCAGGCGCCAATCTATATGGATTCTTAGACACTGGCGCGGAGCTCGGATATACATCAATGATAAATTCAATCTCCCTGTCCGGTGGTAATCCGGGAAGATTGTCAAGGAATATCTCAAAGAATTCTCTGACTATAGGAATGTCACTTGGCTTTACTCCGCTGAGCAACTGAGTATCAACTATTGTGGCCAAATAAATAGAGCATTCACCTTTAAACTGCTCGTTGACCTTCATGGAATAAGAAATAGGCGACCCACTCAATCTGTTCATCGCCTGATAAGAAAACTCGGCTTTACCCGGGGGTCAAAAAGTCACAATTCCGGATCGACAATCGATGGTGGCGAAGTGCTGTGATAGCCAGTCCATCCTTAAGATAAGATCGTAGATCTCTATGCCCATAACAATCAGGCGAGTATAGAGGGTACTGTTCCCAACCGAGACAATATTGCCCTGAAAAACATGACCTGACTGCATACACTCTCCTGAAGGTAGCATCACACTGTATTGGCATTCTGCTAACTCAGGCACAAGCTTCAGTCTTGACACACAAGCAGTGGAAACAAAAGAGTGCGTAGCCCCCGTGTCTATCAAAGAAAATACAGCTACGCCCGTAATCAAAATGGTACCTGCTATCACGGAAGGCTGAGCCTCGTCGTCCATATCACCAGGCTCGATAAAGGCAAAGATCCTGGGTACGACTCTCCTCTGATCTCCTCCCAACTGATCTCGGCCCGACTTTGGGCAATCTCTGACAAAATGGCCGACTTCACAACATCTATAACATTTGTTAGTGCCCACTCGGCACTCTCCACTGTGTTCCCTCTGACATTTAGGGCACCATGGTATCTGAGAAGCCCCCTGTATTTGCTTTCCTTTTCTCCGATCATTGCCTCCCTCTAAAGGCCACTTCACGCCTCTCTGTTGCGGCTGAGGTTGTTGTACTTTTGGTTGCCAACCTCGGTTTTGTGTCTGAGGACGGATCTCACGAAAGAAGCTCTTAGCTGGCTCCCTCGGCTTAATGCAAGTTGCTCTGGCAGCCTCGAAATCCAAGGCTCTAGCTGCGATATCTGAATAGGGCACATCTATAATCCCTGACACTACCACATGCATTCGGATTTTCGGATTCAGGCCCTCCATAAATTGATGCACCTTATTTTCATTGTCACTAACCAGACGTGGTGCAAATCGTGACAAAGCCTCAAACCTTCTTATATAATCTGCAACTGAACCTCTCTGCTTCAGCTGCATAAACTCGTTCCTCTTAGCCACTCTCACAGTGCGGTTGAAGTACTTATCGAAAAATATGGTCTTGAACTGCTCCCAAGTCATAATAGTCACGTCCGTTGTTGCTTTAATTGAGTCCCACCAAAAACGGGCATCCAATGCCAAATGGAAGGCGACGTAGGCCACTTTACTCCCGTTCTCTACCTCCGCGTATCCTAATACATCTTCCATAGTTTGGATCCATTCTTTGGCTAAAGACGGGTCCGATGACTGTCCGTTGAACACCGGAGGTTGTAATTTTTGAAATCTCTCCATGCCCTGATGGTTTGGGACGACCACCTCTCGGGCCTGACGGTCCTCACGATTCACCAAACACTCGATTTGTTGTGCTTGCCTATCCATATGCTGGGCCTGACGGTTCAGTAAGTCCGTAAGTCGGTCGAGAGCCTCGTCTTTAGGATATTTTCCTCGAACCATCTTATATATATCCTATAAAAGTTAAAACAAGTAACACTAAGAAATCGAAATCAAATAAAGCTCTTAAACATACTTACAGTTGAAGAAGGACGTCCGTGTAGTGGCATGCGCAATCGAGCAGTCTACAGAACCGTTTTTAAAACCCGGGGGCTCTGATACCATAAATTGTAATGACCATAACACTGTACCCTTATTTTCCCGTGTTATTATTATTATTTTTTTATCATATCCTATAAACTTGTAACAATTGAGTAGAATTTAATTCGTGGACTAATTTGTTAAAATCGTTCAAAAACCATTTCGAAGACCACTTAAACACAATTTAAAACCATTAAAATAAAGATTAAAACAATTATTTAAAACAATTGTAAAACCATTAAAACATCGGCCAAGAGGCTGGAGCGCAGAAGGGACATTGTCCCCAAAACATGTAGGGGCGATCGATCGCCCCTTTGGCAGGCGATTGATCGCCCATAGTAAAAATTTAGGGGCGATCGATCGCTCCTCATTGTGGCGATCGATCGCCCATATAAAAGCTAGGGGCGATCGATCACCCCATATATGGGCGATCGATCGCCCCACTCTCTGGAAAATCCAGAGAGTGGCGACCGATCAAGCCGATCGATGGCGATCGATCGGCATGTCCTCTGGAATCCGATTTCCAGAGGACTTGCTCCCCATCTCCTTTTTCTTCATCCATCTTCCCTGCACATACTTCTTACCACATATACACACTAATACTTCAACATAACTCACTCCATAGACATGTAACATAAAATCGCTCAAACCTCACCCAAAATAAACGACTCAAAACACATTTCAAACATAACCCGATTTTATAAAAAACGAACCGCGTAGATCCGTTTAAAAACTTAACATTTCCTCCTGTTCAAAATCACCAAGCGGTTTATAAAATAGTTTCCAAAATGTATAAAAACATCAAAACATAAACCTATCAACTATCCAGTACCAAACATCCTAAAATGTTTCTAACTATACAATAATCCACCATCAACCCATTATGCCCAAAAACCCTCAAAATACCTATCTGTTACCCCCACGGGTCAAAATACGCGACCACTGCCCATGCACACCACCGCAGCCGTTCTTCTTCAACCATCTTGTACATCGGGTGGAAGAACGTCGTCCTCACCTGTTTCGAAATCACCTACACCATACAGACAATCTATGAGCTAAAGGCTCAGTAAGTTTCGTAAATGTAAATACATGCTGTGCAAATGAGTTTCAGAAATCATGCAAAATTTTCTTATCGTTACATCGCAGACAAAATATCACCGAGGTCTCAGCCTATTAAATAGAGAGGACACGTCCTACGATTGGACAACCCTCTTCACCTAACCGGGGGGGGGGGGGTACACGCTTACATCCGTATACAGCCGTGCCTTAGCCCCACCTCGCGTGACCAGATAACAGATTACGTATATTCATTTTGTTCATTTATTTCATTTTCTTAAACACATGCAGAAATCCTTTTTCATGCTATTTTAAAAGACGTGATGCATGAACAGTTAAATGTTTAAAGTAAACATACATCGTGCATACCATTAAGACAATAAAAAGCAGATTCTATAAAAGAAAATAACCCTAACTACCCAACTAAAACATTTAAACAAACAAGACTCCAATGATTCTCGACACAACCTCGACGTACGGTGTAGGCCAATCGGCCAGAGTAAGTCACGAGAACTTACCTCGTGCGCGTTGAACTTCAATCTCCGTCCACGAGCATTATTTACCTAAGGCAAATTCACAATATTATCATTAAAAACGCGTTTAAACCTTAAACGTCCAAATTAACGAAAATTTTAACTAAGGAAATTCCTAAAATTCTAACTTAACTAATCGAGGCATTTTAACAACAAATTTACGTTCGATACCTCGAAACAGCCATTAACGAGTTTTTTCAAAAACCCAAAAATTCATCAAACTTTAACATTTCTCACAAATCAACTTAACTTCGTCCAATAACGTTAAATACGTCCCTTATATCCACAACTAGGGTAAACCTATCAATTTCAAACCCAAAATCACGTTTTTAATAAAACCCTAAACGAAACCCTAATCGTTAAACTTCGCGAAAACCAAAATATAACGCTCTAAAACCATAGATTCTTACCTAGAGCGTTAATCGGAAAAGAAATCGTGAAGAACAGACGTCAATCGGAGGAAGAATCAGCGTCGGAAGTGGAGAACGTCATTGAGAGAAATCGCCTGAGAGAGAAATGCATAGGGAGAGCTTCGCGTGGAGTGCTGGAGAAGAAGAGAATCTGTTTTTAATTAAAATTTTACTTGGAAAATTACTATTTTGCCCTTCCTTTGTTTTCTATTTGTTTCGTCCTTCGTTTCGTTAATTAGCTAACGATTCGGTTTCTCCTAATTCTCTTATTTCACCAATAAATCCAACTCATTGTTAGGGTCCTTTTAAAACTGTCTGTTTGCAATTCGGATCTTGTTCACTATTTTTACCAAAGTATCCTTTATATTACGATAAACGTAATTTTCATAAAATTAGCGTTACAACTCCTAAAATTCCCAAAATTTTCTTAAAATCCATATTAATTATTAGGATCGTAATGACGCTTTCTTTTCAAGAAACCGACTTAATTCGACATAATTACAAAAATACCATTATTCACGTATATTATAAAATCCCGTAAATGCGGTTGTTATACAGCTCCTCAACGTTGTCATTGCAAACGGCATTGACAACATCCTTGATGGATCTTTTCCTTCTCCTCCCCAATTTCTTGAATCCCAACTGAATCCAGATTTTTCAATTTGGCAGCGCTATAATAGGCTTATAATGAGCTGGATTTTCTCCTCTGTCTCTGAAGACATTCTTCCCCAAATCGTGAGCCTCACCACTGCAAATGAAATGTGGACAGCTCTGGGTCAAAATTTTTCCTCTACTTCATTGGCCAGAATAACAGATTTACGCAGTCAACTCCACAGTTTATCAAATGATGGACTCTCGGCCACGACATATATACTGAAGATTACAAAAATATGCAATACCTTATCAGCCATCGGAGAACCGGTGTCCTACTGTGATCACCTAATCTACCTCCTCGGCGGTCTGGGTAGTGACTATAATCCGTTCGTGACCTCTATCACGAACCGCTCCGATCAACCAACTCTCGGCGAGGTCCACAGCCTCCTTCAGAACTATGACTTTCGTCTAGAGAAACAGAACTTTTCTCAACTTGCGAATCTGAGCTCCCTTCAAGCCAATGCTGCCGTTCAGCGGTAGTTCTGTCATCCTCGGCTGTTGTTCAACCAGAATCTGGCGAGCCCTAATTTTTTGCCTTCAATCCTGAACAATCAGTTGATAAACGTTTTGGGCCCTGCCAGCTATCCCCAACCAGGTTGGCGGTCCCCTCGACCCGGCTCAAATCGGCCCAAGTGCCAAATTTGTTTTAAGGTAGGCCATTCAGCAGCCCATTGTTACCATAGACTGAATGGGTCCTATAGGCCAAAACACCCTTCTGGCCCATACCACAATACCACCTACCCACTTACCACTTACCCAAATCCATATACCCAGCTCTCATATCTCACCCGCATACGCAACTCTAACTCAGACAACCCGCACTTCTCCACCTCCCCCAACCCGAATCCCCTTCTCTCCTCAGCTCAAGCAAACTCTGCCGGCTTGCTGCCACTTCCAGGTTCGACTGTCTCTGCGCCGGCCGATCAGTGAATGCTCGATTCTGGCGCTACTAATCATTTCACGCCGGACTCTTCACTGCTGCACAACCCTACGCCATACTGTGGATCTACTCAAGTTTTGACAGCTGACGGTAATTCCCTCCCCATTGCTCATTCTGGTTCTGCTATGATTCAAACTCTTAATCGGCCTCTTCTGTTAAATTTTGTTTTCCATGCTCCACTACTCTCTCATAATCTCTTAAGCATTCATCAGTTATGTCGTGATAATCCAGTTTTCATTGAATTTCATTCCGATTGTTTTTTATTAAGGATCAGAGTTCATCCCAGATCATCATTTGGGGTTCTCTCAATAATGGCCTTTACAAAACTCCTTCTGTTGCTCATGTTTTATCTCTGACTTCCACACATTCGGCCCCTGCATCCTCAGCCAAAATTTCCACCTCTGCTTTGTGGCACGCTCATCTCGGCCACCCTTCACCTGCTGTTTTTAAATTCTGCTTTAAGATTATGTAATATTTCTTTTGATCGTTCTACTTCCTTTAAACTCTGTACTGCGTGTCAAATGAGTAAAAATCATCGGTTGCCTTTTATCAATTCTACTTCACATGCTATCAAACCATTTGAACTTGTGCACATGGATGTGTGGGGTCCATCCCTTATTTCTTCTGTTACGGGTGATCGTTATTTTTTGCTCTTTGTTGATGATTGTACTCGTTTCACATGGATATTTTCATTAAAATTAAAAAGTGAAGTTCATCAAACTTTTTTGTCTTTTACAAAGTTTGTTTACATCCAATTTGGTTGCCACATTCAAAGTGTTCAATCTGACTGGGGTGGTGAGATCTAATCTTTAACTCCAATTTTTCAATCTCTTGGAATTCATCATCGAGTTTCTTGTCCTTATACACCAAATCAAAATGGTCGAGTTGAACGCAAAAATCGTCATGTGGTTGAAACTGGTTTGACATTACTCTTTCATTCCTCTGTGCCCCAACATTTTTGGCCTTATGCTTTTCGCACGGCAACTATGTTGATTAATTTTTTACCAACACCAATTTTAAACAATAAATCCCCTTTTGAATGTTTATTCAACTCTATACCTCCATACTCATCACTTCGTGTCTTCGGTTGTTTATGTTTTCCATTTCTTCGGCCTTTCAATCAAAATAAATTACAACCTCGCTCTCTCCCTTGTGTCTTTTTGGGATATAGCTCCCATCACAAGGGTTATCAATGTCTCAACCCTCTATCAAATCGAGTTTATATCACCCGTCATGTCACATTCGATAAATTGTCTTTCCCTTTGTCCTCTTTTCCTCCACCTTCATCATCTTCACCTCCCCTTTCTATTCCTATCGTCTCTTTACCCATTCCATCTTTTCAAACTTCTCCAAACACTTCCACCGATCACATTTCCATTATCCTTTACCCATTCCATCTTTTCAACCTTCTCCAAACACTTCCACCGATCACATTTGTAGGAACGATATTGTCTAAGAGGGGGGTGAATTAGACCTTTTTAAATTTTAATCCAAAGTCTAACTAAATTTCTCTCTTGAATAAAGTACTTATAAATTAATAGCAGACAAACAAATAAAGTAAAGAGAAAGAGAGAGAAATTCGACACCACAGTTTTTAACGTGGTTCTGCCAAACTGCCTACGTCCACGCTTCAAGGCTCCCCCTTGAAGATTCTTAACCTTCTCCTCAGTGAGAAAACAGATCGGTATTCCAGGCTCCAATCAACTGCCTTATACACTTCTGAATTATTCTTCACGGGCGATAATCCATTGCCTTACAAGATTTTCAGATTTGAATGACAGATTATGATGATCTACAAACTCTCAAAACAGAATCTCAAGTTTTTGGAATAGAGAGTTGTAGATATAAAATACAGAGTATGCTTCACAAGTTAGAGTTCAGGAAATCAAATTCGCAAAAGTTGTATCTTCGTGCTCTAACCTCGGCTTAAATACTTTGTCTGCAAATCGGCTTGACTTCAATGCTCCTTATCCAATAATGGAAACTTTGTTACCGTTGGAGCAGCTTTCGTACAGAAGCAAGTAGCTGTTGCTTTCTAAAAGCGCAAGTCGCCCGACGCCATTAATGTTCTGGACTTTAAGCTTCTGGGCGAGATACACTGTAGCTTTCGCGGCATAATTTAAAATCTGGCGGAAGACGTTGCTTTACAATTCTTGAACCGGCTTCGTTATGTTTGTGAAGCTTGAGCCGAATCGGTGGATGCTGCTTTAGAAGATGAACCGCTGTCAGAAGATGCAGCATTAAACAACTGAACCGCTATCGCAAGATGTAGATATGAAGTCTTCCGGTTTTGTCGTCTAGTGAGCGGAGGAGGTCTTCTTCAAAGTCTTCCGTCTTTTGGTTTAGTGACCGGTGGACTTAGGCATTTTACTCATCCGCCTTTGTCGTTTAGTGACCGGTGGACTTAGGCATTTTACTCATCCGTCTTTGTCGTTTAGCGATCGGATGAGGCCTTCTTCGAAGTCTTCCGCCTTTGTCGTTTAGCGATCGGATGAAGCCTTCTTCCAAGTCTTCCGCCTTTGTCGTTTAGCGATCGGATGAGGCCTTCTTCGAAGTCTTCCGCCTTTGTCGTTTAGCGATCGGATGAGGCCTTCTTCGAAGTCTTCCGCCTTTGTCGTTTAGCGATCGGATGAGGCCTTCTTCGAAGTCTTCCGCCTTTGTCGTTTAGCGATCGGATGAGGCCTTCTTCGAAGTCTTCCGCCTTTGTCGTTTAGCGATCGGATGAGGCCTTCTTCGAAGTCTTCCGCCTTTGTCGTTTAGCGATCGGATGAGGCCTTCTTCGAAGTCTTCCGCCTTTGTCGTTTAGCGATCGGATGAGGCCTTCTTCGAAGTCTTCCGCCTTTGTCGTTTAGCGATCGGATGAGGCCTTCTTCGAAGTCTTCCGCCTTTGTCGTTTAGCGATCGGATGAGGCCTTCTTCGAAGTCTTCCGCCTTTGTCGTTTAGCGATCGGATGAGGCCTTCTTCGAAGTCTTCCGCCTTTGTCGTTTAGCGATCGGATGAGGCCTTCTTCGAAGTCTTCCGCCTTTGTCGTTTAGCGATCGGATGAGGCCTTCTTCGAAGTCTTCCGCCTTTGTCGTTTAGCGATCGGATGAGGCCTTCTTCGAAGTCTTCCGCCTTTGTCGTTTAGCGATCGGATGAGGCCTTCTTCGAAGTCTTCCGCCTTTGTCGTTTAGCGATCGGATGAGGCCTTCTTCGAAGTCTTCCGCCTTTGTCGTTTAGCGATCGGATGAGGCCTTCTTCGAAGTCTTCCGCCTTTGTCGTTTAGCGATCGGATGAGGCCTTCTTCGAAGTCTTCCGCCTTTGTCGTTTAGCGATCGGATGAGGCCTTCTTCGAAGTCTTCCGCCTTTGTCGTTTAGTGACCGGTGGACTTAGGCATTTTACTCATCCGCCTTTGTCGTTTAGCGATCGGATGAGGCCTTCTTCGAAGTCTTCCGCCTTTGTCGTTTAGCGATCGGATGAGGCCTTCTTCGAAGTCTTCCGCCTTTGTCGTTTAGCGATCGGATGAGGCCTTCTTCGAAGTCTTCCGCCTTTGTCGTTTAGCGATCGGATGAGGCCTTCTTCGAAGTCTTCCGCCTTTGTCGTTTAGCGATCGGATGAGGCCTTCTTCGAAGTCTTCCGCCTTTGTCGTTTAGCGATCGGATGAGGCCTTCTTCGAAGTCTTCCGCCTTTGTCGTTTAGCGATCGGATGAGGCCTTCTTCGAAGTCTTCCGCCTTTGTCGTTTAGCGATCGGATGAGGCCTTCTTCGAAGTCTTCCGTCTTTTCGTTTAGTGACCGGTGGACTTAGGCATTTTACTCATCCGCCTTTGTCGTTTAGTGACCGGTGGACTTAGGCATTTTACTCATCCGTCTTTGTCGTTTAGTGATCGAATGAGGTCTTCTTTGAAGTCTTCCGCCTTTGTCGTTTAGCGATCGGATGAGGCCTTCTTCGAAGTCTTCCGCCTTTGTCGTTTAGCGATCGGATGAGGCCTTCTTCGAAGTCTTCCGCCTTTGTCGTTTAGCGATCGGATGAGGCCTTCTTCGAAGTCTTCCGCCTTTGTCGTTTAGCGATCGGATGAGGCCTTCGGCTTTGAACGACTTCTTCTTTTATTATTATTTTCACCGGTGGACTTCTGTTTTTATTATTTTTTGTTTAAAATCACCGGTGGACTTTTCTGCAACTTAACCACTGAATGTGCATTCACAGCCCTGTTTTACTAATATACCTAGAACACTCAACCAAATTCATTAGTAAACTAAAATACCCGTTTCAAGGGTATTTCCGACAGATTAATCTCAACTGCATATTCATTATTTTCATTCAATAAACATAATCAAATTACAATATTAACCATACAAACACATCATCGAAAACAAATTTGGACTTAATCATCATTTAAGTCAACAACATTTCCATTAGCCCACCAAATAACTCTCTCAACTCCATTGTCCCTATCTCTTCTCCTCGTGTCCCAACT
Organism: Begonia masoniana; assembly: GCA_022432975.1. Taxonomy (NCBI): domain Eukaryota; kingdom Viridiplantae; phylum Streptophyta; class Magnoliopsida; order Cucurbitales; family Begoniaceae; genus Begonia; species Begonia masoniana. Next base: position 30,585,423 of record CM039515.1, on the reverse strand, counting down.
CTCCCTGATCACCAGATAACTACATCACCTACCGTCAACCGTCATTTCATGAGAACTCGATCCAAATCTGGCATTACCAAACCCAGGGCTCTATCAACTCTTATAGATTTATTCTTTGAGCCCAAGACCTTTCTTCAAGCCTCCAAACATGATTATTGGATGACTGCTATGCAAGATGAAATTTCCGCTCTTCACAAGAATAACACTTGGCAACTAGTTTCACTACCTGCAGGTGCCAAAATTATCAGTTGCAAGTGGGTATTCAAATAGAAGCTTAATTCAGATGGATCCATCAGTCGTTATAAAGCAAGGTTAGTAGCAAAGGGGTATGATCAGACTGAGGGAGTTGATTATGATGAGACATTCAGTTCACTGGTCAAACCGACTACCATATGCACAATTTTTTCCTTAGCATTTTCTTTTGGATGGATAATCAGATAACTGGATGTAAGCAATGCCTTCTTACATGGCGATTTATCTGACACAATTTTTATGCAGCAACCTCCGGCATTCGTTGATCCTTCTCATCCTTCTGCTGTTTGCTTATTACGGAAAGCTCTATATGGCCTCAAACAGTCTCCGAGGTGTAACAACCCCAAACCCGAGCCGGCCGAGGAGTCATCACTCCGGACGTTTAACAGGAAAACGGGACATATTTTTTTTTTGTTTAAACAGAAAACAGACGGGACTTTTAAAACAACCCTTAAAACTTTACAGCTAGAGAAAACCTTCTCAGGATTTAAAGACAAAACGATAAGACAGTTAAACTGGACTGCAGAATGAATTACAGAAGGAAATAGAATACCTGGAACATTTAAAAAAAAAGGGCTGGGTGGGTGACGGCCATGCAGAGGAAACGCGATAAAAATACATGCAGTGAAAATAAACAAAAAGAGAAATTTACTGTTCACCGGTGGATGTGAACTACAAACAGAAATTTACTATTCACAAGTGGATGTGAATAAGACAAAAGTAAACAGTGGCAGCGGTAGATGCGTACTATTCACAGGTGGATGTGAATAAGAAAAAAGTGAACAGTGGCAACGGTGGATGCGTACTATTCACAGGTGGATGTGAATAAGACAAAAATGAACAGTGACAGCGGTGGATGTGAATAAAACAAAAATGAATAGTGACAGCGGTGGATGTGCTTATTAAAAGGGTAGCAGTAGATGTGATTTCTAAAGAGAACGGTGGATATGAATAAGACAAAAATGAACAGTGACAGCGGTGCATGTGAATAAGACAAAAATAAATAGTGACAGCGGTGGATGTGCTTATTAAAAGAGTAGCGGTAGATGTGATTTCTAAAGAGAACGGTGGATATGAAGAAGACAAAAATGAACAGTGACAACGGTGAATAAGAATAAGACAAAAATGAATAATGACAGTGGTGGATGTGTACTATTCACAGGTGGATGTAAATAAGACAAAAGTGAACAGTGGCAGCGGTGGATATGATTTTCAAGGCAGCAGCGGGGGATGTGGTTTTAAAGACAAAACCGACAACTTTTAACATGATTACATGGAAACATAAGACATGAAAACAGAAGGTATGAAAGCTTCAGGTTTCAGAATACGATTCAAAATATGATCTTGGACATGTCAGGAAAACACGACAGAAATTTAAGGAAAACAGATTACATGGATGACTCTAAAATCAGAGATAATTCATGCACACCCTGAAGTACAAAATATTCCAAACAATTCTAGAATACTTCAGAACATATATTCAACTGTCAAATACAGAAGTTTTAAAACTCGAACATCAGAACCTATACATTATAAAATCCCCAACAGAATTTCCAACAGAGTTTTTAAAACAAAAACACAGAACCCCAACAGAGTTTTAACACAAAAACACCAGAATTCCAGTGGAGTTTACAGACATGGACTTTACTTTAAAAACTTAAACCGCGGGACAGAAATATGTCTGGCTGCAGCAACCACCCTCGAGAGCTCGAGCCACCAGCCACCTATTCATCAGACTGAGGCACAAAGTCCTCATCAGGAGGATCCATACCTACATCAGGGAGTTCAGCTATGAGTCTAAAACTTAGTAAGAACATATATAAATGCAGTGATGTATATGCTATGCATGAACTTTCAGAAATACGGTGACAGTACAGTACAGTACATTACGTTTCAGTGGCAGAGGGGTATAAGTGGAGCTTATAGGAGAACAGGCGTGATAGAAGTGCACTATCAGACACTAACAGTTATACAGTACAATACAAAACAAAACACCAGTCTCTGTCCCGCACTTAACCAATACATTACAGTCATATTTTATCTTTCTTAACTTCAAACCGTGTACAGAAAACAGTTTTGCATGAACTTTCGGGAAAATCGTGTATGCATGGACATTCATTGTGCTTACAATTAAAACAGCAGACGACAGAAACAACACAACAGAACCTAAAGGAAGAACAGGTTACTCGGAATATAACTTCAACTTATCTACCCGAAACCTCCCGACAGTAGTAAAATCCTAGAGTCTCCGTGACGTAGGGCCTTAAGGGCCAACCTACGGGTATGAACTTACCTGTTTGCTGTAAAGTTGATGTTCTTGATCGTCTCGGTAATGCACGAACCTGTACATGCACGGAAGGAAAATAAACAAGCTGCAAATGCTAACTAATAACTTGTAGGATATGCTTCTAGCTCCATTCAGACTTTTAGAAAACGGTCCAAAGTGTTTTCACGTAATAACAGTGAGTTTTCTCCAAAACACCTTAACCCTAAACTTCAACAAAACTCACTTTTAACATGTCCATACTTGTCAACTAGGTTAGATGATTACCTTTGCTGAAGAAAACAGAAGTAAGCAGGAGAAACAAGTTTTGGGGATTTGGCACCGTCGCCTGGAAGAGAGAAAACAGAGAAGGCAGAAGGATGTTTCACGTAGGAGGGAAGGGAAAATAACATGGCTTCTTCAACAAGTTGCCAAGTGTCACTCAACCATTGGCTTCCTCCCACCAACCTTAATTGGTTTACCTAATTTGCCTTCCCATTGGTTTTTAACCAAGATGTTCTGTTTTGGTTGATTTTTAGTTTGGTTTTCCAATTGAATTATTAGTTAAATTCACTGATCCATTTTCTCTAGACATTCACTTGGGGTATCACAAAACTCCAATGAAATACGCACTTCATTAATGGCCAATATATGTATATCTCATTTAATTATTCAAGGAATAATTACATGGCTAAAATGTCGGGTGTTACACGAGGGCTTGGTACTACAAGCTCTATCATGCTTTGCTCGCCTGGGGTTTCTCAGATTCAAAATCTGATGCATCATTATTTATTTTCCGCAAAGGATCCTCCACGTTACTTATGTTAGTCTATGTTGATGACATCATCATTACTGGTAACTCCGCCATTTATTGGATCAGTTTCTCACTTATCTACATAAACAATTTGTGGTTCGCGATCTAGGCCCCCTCTCCTTCTTCCTTGGTATTTCAGTTACTCGCACTGCTTCTGGTATGCATTTTTCTTAGTCCAAATATATCCTTGAGTTGCTTCACAGGGCCAACATGGACTCCTGCAAGCCTGTCCCTACTCCAATGCTCTTAAGTCCTGTATTGTCCAAAAATTCTGGCACTCCTTTACCAGATGGCTATCTTTACCACAGCATCATTGGAGGCTTACAGTATTGCTGCCTTACCCGTCCAGATATAGCTTTTGCAGTTAATAAAGTTAGTCAGTTTATGCATGCCCCTACTGACATTCACTGGCAGTCTGTTAAACAGATTTTACGTTATCAGCAAGGGGCACATTCAATGGGTATACAATTCTCCCCTTCCTTACAGTTTAACTTAATATGTTTTACTGATTCCGATTGGGCTTCGTGTCCTGATGACCGTAAAAGCACCAGTGGATATTGCCTATTTTTTGGGATCCAATCTTATCTCCTGGTCTTCCGTTAAACAGAAGTCGGTCTCTCGCTCGAGTACTGAATCTGAATATCGGAGCATCGCCAATGGCGCAGCAGAAACCATTTGGTTACAGTCCCTTCTCACAGAGATTGGTATTATATCTTTCGATATTCCTATAATATACTGTGATAATTTGAGTGCAACATATTTAGCATCAAACCCCGTCTTGCACTCCAAATCCAAACATGTAGAGATTGACTTCTATTTCGTTTGGGACAAGGTGCAAAAGAAGTCCTTAATTGTGAAATTTACTCCTTCACACTCTCAACTTGCTGATTCTCTCACCAAGCCTCTCCCTCCATCAAGTTTTTCTGTTTTTTCATCCAAGATCTTCGGCCCACGACCTTGCTCTTGAGGGGGATGTTAGCATATAACATTATAGCTTTATTTCTACTTATGGTTTATTCTTAATTATAGCATTTTCCTTATTTAGCCTTAGCATTATGTCAGTATATATACACATACATTTACATTGTAATTAAGTTTTTCAAAAATATACAGTAGTGAAATCAATCCCTCACTTTTCACTCTGTCTTGTTCTCTCTTCTTCTGTTTGTTTCCATCACTTTTTTTAAAATCTTAACTGCATTGTCCACTACAATATTATTATATTTGGGTCGAAGTTCATACAAACTTATTCTCAAGATTAGCTCAAAATAAGTTTTACCACTTAGGAAGAGAATCTCTATTTATAAATTATATTTTTTTTATTCTTTCTAGCACCCTGAATTTTAAGAAAAAGAAAGCGAGGGGAGGTGTGAACAGCTAGAGAAGAGAAAAAGTGAGAAGCAATAGTCATTAGAAGCTTAACAATTAAGCTTACAATTATTAAAAAAACGAGTGATAGTTGCAGTGGCGTCTTTAGTTGGGAGAGGGACAGCAGTAGCATAAAAGGTTTTAGAGAGAGAAACTGGGTCTCAATCATCCTTTGTGGTTGAACTAGAGCATTTAGAGAGAGGTGAGAGAAACTGAGACTTGAGTTCGCTTTTTGGCACATGGAATATGTAAAGCAGAGGCTCGTATTATGGAACAAAAGGAAATGAATTACGTAATAAAACGTTGGATAATTACAAAAAACTTTGAAATTTTAATCAATAATTCACAATATCCTCGTCTTGTTTGATTGGGTTTGATTTCGGAAAGGCACGGAATCTGAAGAAACCATCGTCTCTTACTCTCTCACCGCCATTGTCACTGTTAACGATCACTGTACGTCGACTCGGTCCACACTTGTTACGTTTTTCTCGGTTTTCTCGATTGATTTTGTTGAGAAATACCCACTACCCGATTTGTTTTGCCGGAAATCATGGCGCTTTTGCTACGTCTTTTCAAGGTTTTTGATTGACTGTCTTTACGTAGTTTTCAGTGAAGGAAGGACTGCAACTCGTAAGAAAATGGAGTTTCAAGAAGGATTAATGAGGTTCGTTATTGATAAATCTATGTACAATAAAAGGGTTTTTGAGAAGGACAGAGAAAAAGCAGACGCTGTTACAGAACAAAAAGCTAGTCCCGGACGAAAATGGAGGATCTTTCGAAGGTCTTCGTCGAAACCGTCTAAGCCATTGATAGAACAGGCACCCACGGAGTTCCTCTGCCCTATTACTCGAGCTTTAATGGCAGAGCCTGTTATCGTCTCGTCCGGTCATACTTTCGAAGCTGTCTGCGTTCACGTATGTAAAGGTCTCAATTTCACTCCCAAACTTTCAAATGGTTCCGTTCCAGATTTCTCTTCTGTAATCTCTAATCTCGCTCTCAAATCCGCCATTTTAAACTGGTGCAAGAATTCTTCCATGGACCCTCCGAAAGCACTTGACTTCAGCTCCGCCAAAGAGCTTGTCTGTTCGTTAATGGCGTCGCAAAATCAAAACTCAATTTTCGAAAGAGAAAGCTTGGAGGAACCCATTCAAGGAGTTGCAGAGAATCAATTCTACTCTATCTCGGATGAATCTTTAGACATGTTGACATCTACGCCGCCGCTGGCCCTCAAGACTCGGCCTAGTTGCTGCTCGTCGTCTTCTTCATCGGATATCGAAACCCAAATTCCAAATTCCCTGGAAGAGGAAGTGATAATGGCGAAGATCCAGAGCCCACAAATCATCGAAATTGAAGAGTCGCTGGTTTCCCTTCGGAAGATGACGAGAACCAGAGAAGAGTGTAGGGCCCAACTCTGCACTCTCAGATTGCTATCAGCCCTAAAACCTCTGATCCTCTCTCGCTACACCGCCATACAAGTGAACGCAGTTGCAGCTGTGGTGAACCTCTCGTTGGAGAAGACGAACAAGGTGAAGATGGTCCGATCAGGATTAGTTCCCAATCTGATTGACGCGTTGAAGGGAGGATTCCCCGAGGCGCAGGAGCACGCTGCCGGTGCCCTTTTCAGCTTAGCTCTTGACGATGTTAACAAAACAGCCATTGGAGTGCTCGGAGCTTTACCTCCGCTGATCCGCAGCCTCCAATCCGAAAGCGAGCGGACTCGAGACGACTCGGTTCTCGCGCTCTACCATCTCTCGCTCGTTCAGAGCAATCGGTCGAAGCTCGTCAAGCTCGGGGCCGTTAGTGCGTTCCTAGGGTTGGTTCAGTCGGGCCATATGACTGGTCGAGTGCTGATGATTCTGGCTAACTTGGCTTCGTGCGTAGATGGGCGGGCTGCGTTGTTGGATTCGGGTGCGGTGGGGTGTATAGTTGGGATATTGAGAAGTGAATTGGGTAGTGAGTCGACTCGGGCAAGCTGTGTGGACGTGTTGTACGGACTGAGTGACGGTGGATTAAGGTTCAAGGGCTTGGCGAAGGCCGCCGGAGTGGCGGAGGCTTTGATGGATGTGGAGAAGAAGGGTGACAGCCGGGGAAGAGAGAAGGCAAGGAGGATAATGGAGATGATGAAAGCAAGAGGGGAGGAGGATTTTGACTGGGAGAATTTGCTCGACCCAGCGTTGGAGGCTCAGATTTGCTCTCAACTCGGTGGCGGGGCAGGAGGGGAGAAGCTTCTGGCCAGCACAGACTCGTCTGAGTTTTGACCCGATCGTGTGCATTGGCTTTGGCTTTGGCTTTGGCTTTGTATTGTGAATATCATTCCATTATTTCATTATTAACTAAGATTGGGTCGGTTTCAGGGTTGTTCGAGATCTCTCCTTTCCTCCATACCATCCTGGAAAGTTACTGCGACCAATTCTGTCACGTATTCATTAATTTGGAAAACAAGTCTCTGAAATTGGACTGAAATCAGTGGTGTCTATGTGGGTTTAGTCGCACAAGAAATGAATACTTTAGTGTAATCACAACTAGGCTTTTCAAATAATACACTCTTCTTTCTCCAAAATCTAACCAAATGGCTACACAAAAACCTCCTCTTCATCTTCAAAACTCAAACTCAAGGTTTGTAGCTTGAAGCCCGAACCTTGTATGGTTTCGATCAAACTCGAAGCCACCCCTGTTGCTTGTACTGTTGTTTGTTTCGTCAACTGTAACGAGGAAAACCACCAAAATTTTTAGTGGTAATTCATAAGAAGGTCTGTCGATATATTATATGACCACCGCGGCTATATTCGATGCAGGCAAGACTTGATAATGCAGATTCCAGAGTGTTCTCACGGCCATACTCGAAAACTTAACAACCAATTACAGAGCGAGGTCCAACTAAATTTCATGCAGGTGAGAATTCATGTAAACTATTTATGGTAGCACATATACATACATACCTCAACAGATGCAATACCCTCTACAACTTGAACTTTAAGATTGGTTATATCCTCCTGTCCCTAGAAACAATACAAAAATGTAGGATAAATTTGTGTTTTGGTTGCGCCTCCATCCAACTTTATAATTCATAATTTGACTTTTCTTTGGACAATTTATTAAAACTTACAATCAAATTGAAACTTTCTATTGCAGTTCAGTTACATGCTTTGCATAAGTTTTCAAACATGCATGGACTAATCAAAAGACACTCTAATTAAAATGCACATTCTTTTATTTTCAACTAGCGATCAAGCTTGGAGATTTGTTTCATTTCATGAATAATCCACTCATTTTCAAATGTGCAGCAATGGTGAATGCATCATCTCTACAATTAAAGAAAGCATTGCAGACTTGGAGCTGCAATACATAGCAACAATAGCAAGTTCATCCGGCCTACTAACAAAATATGATCAAATGATTAAATGTGGATGACATAAAAATTGACCCTTATCCAAAATTGAGCGACAATCTGGAAATGCAAATTAACAAGAATAGATAACGAATCCAAAAAAATAAAGCAAGGTCGAGGATACCTGGAGGGCATTAGTGACAGTAGGGATACCTGACTCACTCATCGTTCCTTCTGCCTTCATCAACAAAAAATTGTAGGTAATATAACGAAAATTTCACGAGTACCTTATCAGACTTTTGATTGCTCAACTGAGAGGAAAAAGAGAGGGAAGTACCTGAAAAAGCATAGTGAGAGTGTCGGAAGGTGAAACTGGAACCGTCACGGATGGCTGATCAAACGAAGATGGCGCGTCTTCCACTTCTTCTTGTTGGGCGGGATAAAGGGCTTCTTCTTCAACGGCCTTAATGGATGTCAATCGACGGGGCTTCTCGGCATTCACAGTTGAACGTCTGAAAGAGGAGGAAAAGCCAAGGACATGGAAACGGAGGGGTCCAAATGGAAGTGCAGGAGAGGAAGTGAGGAGTGAAGAAGAGAGATTGGTTGTGGAAATGGAAAGAGAAGGGAAAGCAGGAAATGCTGGGAGCGTCGTCATTGCTCTGCTCTACCTCCGTGCGTTTTGGGTAAGTTTATCCTTTCTGCAAAATTATGTTTTGTTTTTTTTCTTTTCATTTTTAATTTCGAGTTTTCCAGAATTATTATTAGCCGTTGGATTGCAAGAGATCTAGAGATTGAAACCACATCTGTCCGCTGTCCCTACCATCTTCTCCAATTTTGAATTACGTATTTCAATACTTGTTTTACTAATAATATACATAAATTTTAAGGTAAAATGCATTTTCTGGACTGAACTATCGGATGCGTGCAAAAAATTAGATTCAACTTTATTTTCGTGCAAAAAATGGCTCCAAGTATTGAAAATGGACAAAATATGGATTTGCGGCAAACCGTTAACCCCTCGCGGGGAGTCATCTGAAGAGAACAGGTTGCCGCGTTCTGAGAACGGCAACTCGTGTCCCCTCGAGAGCATTTCAGAGGTGAAGAAACACCCCCCCCCCCCCCCCCCCGCGCATGCACGTGCGCCTCACGTTCGCGGGGGTGTCTTCACTCTCTGAAATGCCCCAGAGGGGACACGGGTTGCCATTCTCCGCACGCGGCCCCCCGTTCTCCCTGAGGGGGCATTTCAGAGGGTGAAGACCCCCCGCGAATTTGAGGCGCACGTGCACACGGGGGTCTTCACCCGACAAGTGCCCGTGACGGATAACGGGTTGCCGTTCCCCTGCAGCAGCAACCCGTCCTTTGTCAGACCCGTGATCAATTAATTGCTGGATCACGGGCTGAACTGCTGAGAACGGCCACCCGTTCTATGAGAACAGGGACCCGTTCTCCAGGCCTATTTAAACGCCCTCTCCCCTCCTCTTCGCATATCACCTCCACTCTTCTCTTTTCTTCTCGATCTCTCTAACGCTTCTCAAATATTATCTTCAAATATTATTTTGCTTTCGAGAATTTTCAAGTACTAGCGACGACGATGGATGATATTTCAATTCGAGCAAATGATTCAGACGAGATAGCAAGCTTTGATGTCGATATCAATTGGTATGCTTACGCCACTCCTGCTTATGGCGAGCTTAGAGCATTCGATCACATAGGTGGAGACGAAGAAATAGAGGTGCGGTCGACCTCCAGAACTCTTGACGAGGAGCTTCGAACACCGGCCGGGTCGGACGTTGATGAGGTGGAAAGCGGACCGGTACGTGAAGAAATCTCATTGAGTTTTTATTTGGGAAAAAAATATAGTTATATAAAGGAAATTAAAGCCGAAATACGCGACTATTCGTTGCAAAATGGTTATGGCATCAAATTCCCTCAATGCGACAAACGACGACTAATGGCTAAATGCGTAGACGGTTGTGCACGGCGCCTGCATGCATCGCGGATGCAAGACGAGGAAACTTATCAAATAAAGAGTTTTATCGATTTTCACAGTTGTGCGAGGGTAGTTGAGAATCCAAACGCTCGAGCAAAATATATTGCAGATCATTATCTTGACAGGTTTAAAAGTCAACCTACGTGGGAAATCTCTTCCATCATCGAAACAGTCAGGAAGGATTTCACTGTCAACATTACGTCCAATATTGCAAAAAGAGCAAGAAGTATAGCTCGAATACGCCATGAAGGTAGAGGCGACGAACAATACAAGCAAGTCTGGTCGTACGCAGCTGAAATTTATAGATCAAATCCGGGTAGTTCGTTATACATACATGCTTACGAGGTGGATTCTGACACGTGGGCATATCAAAGAATGTATCTGTGCATGGCTGCGTGCAAGGCAGGTTTGTTGCAGTTTGGAAGACCTGTTATCTGTTTGGACGGTTGTCATCTGAAAGGGTCGTGTCCCAGACAATTACTCACAGTCGTGAGTATTGATGGCAACGATGGAATATATCTCGTTGCGGTTGCCAATGTCGAAAGAGAGTGTGAGGACACATGGACGTGGTTTTTGCAACACCTGAAGCGAGACCTGAACCTTGGCGATGGAGGCGGATGGACATTTATTTCTGATTGACAAAAGGTATAATACATTTCTAATTGTGATTCTTATATTTAATTTAATTTAATTAATTTTTTTTTCTTGGAAATTTCAGGGGTTATTGAATGCCGTGGAAAAAGAATTTCAAGATTCCGAGCAGCAGTTCTGCCTCTGGCATATGTACGCAAACTTCAAATCTCTGTTTCGGGGCAGAGCATACCGAGATGCGATGTGGAATATTGCTAGGGCACCGACAGAGTATCATTTCAACCACGAAATGAGCAAATTATTTCAGCTTAGCCCAGATGCCCACGCCTGGCTACGAGCAGAATAGCCTAAATATTGGGGCTGAATAATCTGAGCGAGTCATTCAATGCACTTCTATTGCCTGCGAGGGACAAGCCGATCTTCACCATGTTCGAGCTGATTCGAAAGTGTATGATGACTCGCATTGTCAAAAAATTTGAGAAGTTTGCTCAATCAACAGACCTCCTGTGTCCGAAAATCAAGGATAAGCTTCACAAGGTAGGAATGAAAACTCAACATTGGGGTGCTCAGCCTGCGGGAGATGAACGATTTGAGGTGAGTAACGGCTACAAACAATACACAGTTGACATAAATACAAGTATGTGCAACTGCACCAGGTGGATGCGTACTGGAATTTCGTGTGTCCATGTCATTCAGTGCATCTGGTTCATGAGAAGAGCATCGAAAAATTACGTGTATCCATGCTACCACCGGGTGACCTACCTGCAGATGTACTCACAGTTTATACGACCCGTGAGCGGCAATCAAATGTGGCCGGTAGTGACAGATGTGAAGCAACTTATCCCGCCGAGAAGATATCGCCAACCTGGTAGGCCAAAAAAGACAACAGTGCGAGATGTCGACGACCTATCAAGTTCGACAATAAGTAGGCGGAACTCGAAGATGACGTGCAGTATATGTCAGCTGCAGGGGCACAATAGTCGTACTTGTCCTCACCGAGGATCCACTTCAGAAGCTGCTACTGAAGACACATTTATGGGATTCAACACAGCTGAAGGGACGCAAGAATCTGCGACATGCGGTCGACGCAGAAATAATTGATTGTTATTATTTATGTTGCAAGTGACCATTACAATTATATATATATCAGTTTAATTATTATGTGATATAAAAAATAAAAATTAAAACAAATAAAATAATAAATAATAAAGGATTTATTAATTAATTAATTAAATTTAATTTCATTATTTAATCTTATTTAATAGATAGTTCAATTAATTAATTAAATTTAATTATTTAATGAATAAATAATTTATTAATAGATAATTAATTTAATTAATTAAATTTTTTAAAAAAATTGACAGAATTTTGTTTGTTTTATGACTCCCCCATAGCTATCTTCAAATAATTCCTGCATATTCAGATTGCACATATATACCCAACAGCCAGATCCAGTACACAAATAATCTAAATTAAACGAAACTAAACTACGTAACAATAATCAACTAAAGAGTAAATTACAAGAAACTAAAATAAAGAGTACATTACAAGAAAATCAACTAAAAAGTAAATTACAAAAAATATAGAACATAAACTAAACTACGGCAAGGGCGGGGGATCATTGCTCTCATCGCCGCCTCTACACCAACGCTGGAAGGAGTCTTCGAGCCGCAATTGGGACAATCTGATCACCTCCTGCCTTTCCTGTACGATGTCTCACCTCTGATCTCACCTGTCTTGCATCGCATCCATCCTCTGACGCAGACTCTGTCTCATCTCGACAAGATAATTATCTATCCTGTCAAATCTCTGCTCCCACATACTAGCCTCGTGGGGGTACAATGGCGGCGCAGTGGCGTACTCAGTGTATGGGGCATCCTCAGGGGCGGGGGCGGGGGCGGGGGTGGTGGCGTCCTCCATCGGAACATCCCAAGATATGGAAGCTCTGCGATGACCCTTGGGCATCCAAGACCCGTCGACTTCGACTAGGCCCATTCGAATCAAATGAGTCCTGTCAAATACATCGACAGATTTGTGGGCTCGCAGCTGCTCTCCGGCTGGAGGCTGAATCTGAGCTCGATGTAGGATCTTCCAAATTAAGGTCCCATACGGCAGCTTCTTGTTCTTCGTTCGCCCTATCTCTTCCATGTGACCCACAATCATGTACCCTGGGTTGAATAGCTGGCTGGTGTAGAGCTTCTACATCACATAGAGATCCATCCAGCTAACAAGATCTCTATGTCCATCCCTCGGAAGGATGGTGTGGCTGATGAGGTTGTGAATAATCCGAGCTTTGACATTCAAGTCCTTCAATCTCGGCTTCACGAACCCGGCAATCTCCGAATTACAGTGGATTTGCCGCATGAAGCTTAGCCCCTCTTCTGTGCATAGCCCCTCTTCTGTGCAGGCACACACTGTCTGGAAGCGTGATAATATTGCTCGGCGTCATCCATGCCAAATCCGAGCAGCTCATTGATGATATCTCCATTTACAGCGACATCTGTACCGAAAAGGTACGTCCTCAATTGACTTGTCCTCCCGGAACTTCGCATGTTCGCGTAAAACAGGCGAACAATTCTATTACAGCTCTCGCCCCTCATGCTATACACCCCGTGTGGAGAGATGTCATCAAACATCTCCTTGATCCACAAACACTCCCAACCGCTGAAGTTGGCAGTCTTCCCGTAAAAAATGGAGCGAATTCCCATATCTTGATCGTATTGCTCCTTTGTCGCCCGGCTTCGAAACTCCATCGAATAATAACCCAGAGGCGGTTGCCGCTCTTCATCTGTCGCCTGGTTTGATGTTTCATCTTGTTCATTCCGTCGAGGAGCTCTACCTACAAACATCCTCGGGGGCATTTTCGAAAATTTCAAATTTTTCAAATTGTCGAAGGTTCTGGTTTTTTCTGGTTTTTCAACGAACAAACCTCACGAAATGAGGATTTTTAGCGCGAAAATCCTGAAATCCGGCGAAATCGGTTCGGATTTGGCTGGGCGAACGGGTTTGGTGGCTCGGTTTATGGTTTGGTGGCTCGGTTTAGGATTTGGTGGCTCCGATTGGGGTGGTTTAGGATGAGTTTTGAAAGATTTCGGCAGCACAACGGTGGATTTTGAAAATTTCGCGGAGAGAAAAGGTAGGGTTTCGGAATGAAAATCGTCAAAATGAACCTCAGACGACATTATACTAACGCAGGACGGGTGGCCGTTAGAGGGTGCACACCCCCCCCTATGCGTGATAACGAGTACCCGTTGTGCGTACACGGGTACCCGTATGATGAACATTCATAGAACGGGTCGCCGGTGGAAGAACACGGCTACCCGTTCTTTGAATATCATTTCAGGGGTGAATACCCCTCGCACGTGAGGGGCACGATCACGCGAGGGGGTCCTTCACCCTGACACGTGTCCCTAACAGAGAACGGGTTGCCGTTCTCTGTACGCGGCCACCCGTTCTTCGTTAAGGCGACTCCCCGCTCGTTCTTACTTTTTTTTTCATTCATTAATAAGTTCAAGATAAATTTATTTTTCATAATACATAAATTAAATTAAAAAAAATAACAAGAAATAAATTAAAATTATTTCAATATAATTACAACAGTTACTTGCATCCTACTTAATAACAGTGAATTATTGATGCTCAACTACCCTCACACAGCTGTGAGAATTGATAAAACTCTTTATTTCAACGAGTTGCTCGTCTTGCATCCGCGACGCATACAGTCGCCATGCACAACCTTCTGTGCATTTAGCCGTCAGTCGTCGTTTGTCGAATTGATGAAATTTGATACCATAACCATTGTGCAACGAATATTCTCTTATTTTGTCTTTAATTTTCTGCATACAACTATATTTTTATCCCAAATAAAAACTCATTTCAGAATCGTTAGAAAGATCAAGAATAGAAGATAGAGGTGGTGTGTGGTACGAGAAAATGAGGGGAGAGGGCAATGGAGAATACAAGATAAGGTGGTGTGTGGTACAAGAAAATGAGGGGAGAGGGTCTTTAAATAGGCCTGAAGAACGGGTACCCGTTCTCATACAACGGGTGCCCGTTCTCAGAAGTTCAAACCGTGATCCAACCAATAATTGATCATGGGTCTGACGTAGAACGGGTTGCCGCGTGTAGATAACGACAACCCGTTCTACCCTCGGGGGCATTTTAGAGGGTGAAGACCCGCGTCCACGCGCGCCTCACGTTCGCGGGGGAGCAGGTTGCCGTTCTCCGCACACGGCAACCCGTTCTTATCAAAAAATTAAAAAAAAAAAAAACTCAGTATATACCTATACCGTGTTATCAAGAGCGGCGATATTGCGTTTCACGTATTTATATAACCCATGGTGCACCGCGACCCTTACAAGTTTTTCTGTGCTTGCGAGGTGCTAATATCAGCACCGAGAAACTTGCAAGGGTCGCAGTGCGCCATGGATTATATAAATACGTGAAGCGCAATGCCGCCGCTCTTGATAAGACGGTGTATACTGAGTTTTTTTTTTAAAATTTTTTATGGTAGTTTAATTTTTTTAATTTTTTAAGGGTAATCAACTTATTAATGAATGAAAAAAATAATAATAAAATCATAGATAAAAAAAGCAACCCGTCGACCCCCACGGGGAGTCGCCTTAACGAAGAGCGGTTTGCGCTAGTATTTGAAAATTCTCGAAAGCAAGATAATATTTGAGAAGCGTTAGAGAAATCGAGAAGAAAAGAGAAGAGTGGAGGTGATATGCGAAGAAGAGGGGAGAGGGCGTTTAAATAGGCCTGGAGAACGAGTCCCCGTTCTCATAGAACGGGTGGCCGTTCTCAGCAGTTCAGCCCGTGATCCAGCAATTAATTGATCACGGGTCTGACAGAGGACGGGTTGCCGCAGCAGGGGAACGGCAACCAGTTATTCGTCACGGGCACTTATCGGGTGAAGACCCCCGCGTGCACGTGGGCCACACGCTCGCGGGGGGTCTTTACCCCCTGAAATGCTCCCTCGGGGAGAACGGGGGCCCCGTGCAGAGAACGGCAACCCGTGTCCCCTCGAGGGCATTTCAGAGGGTGAAGACACCCCCCCCCTCCACCGGTGAACGTGAAGCGCACGTGCACGCGAGGGGGTCTTCACCCTCTGAAATGCCTCCGAGGGGACACGAGTTGCCGTTCTCAAAACGCGGTAACCCATTCTTTTCAGATCACTCCCCGCGGGGGGTTAACGGTTTGACACAAATCCATATTTTGTCCATTTTTAATACTTGAAGCTATTTTTTGCACGAAAACAAAGTTGAATCCATTTTTTGCACGCATCTGATGGTTCTGTCCAGAAAATGCATTTTACACTAAATTTTATTGTTTAATTTTCTTTCTTTAAATTTCATCATAATTAATCAAACAACTAAAATTAATAATTCAGTTTTAAGAAGTTAATTTATCAAACACTTGTCTTGTTGTCGTTTTCCAAGTCTTATTGTTTTAAAAGCAAAGGTACCGTAAATTATTAAAAGAACTGCAGCAATAAAGTCATTAAGATTTGGCCTAAAGATTTAATTTTTACTTTGTCAAAAAACAAGAAAAAGAAATACTGCAAAAAATAATAATAATAGTAGTAATTGACCACTTGAGAAAAACCTGTCTCAGCGAATCAAATTGTGTGATAGATTGGAACTACTTTCAATAACTTTGCAAGATCATAAGACTTGAAGTTTTTCCCGTAACATAAGCTCATATCCAAGGCTGTTTTTCCCTCCTGAAAAATCATATAATATATCATCTTCTTTTCAAAAACGTTGGAAGCTAGAACACTACAAACCAAATGAAAAAAACCATTGCTACCAAAAATTACTTTTCAAAATTGTTTCAACACAACAATTCTTTTCAGTAAATGCATGCTCCAATCTCACATAAATTTTGATCAAAAAATTGAAATTTTAAGATGTCTCGCAGTTCATTCCCAGAAGATGACAGAAATCAAGAAGGTAAAAGGATTGCCATATTTTCGTGTAAAGCTCGTGGATCGTAAGACTGCACAGCTCGAGTTTTTTCTATGATATGTTCCCAGAAAAATACCTTAGTTCTTCTGTTCCTATCAGCTCCATTGACCAACAAAATCTTTGCTATATCTCTATTTCTACTTTGTATGGCTAAATGCAAAGGTGTCCATCCATCCTGGCAAAGTAAAGAGTCTCGTCAACCTTAAGCTGCACAACAATGTCGATCAAATACGCATGAAGAAAAAATAACTTACTTCATCAGCTTCGTTCACATCGACTTTGTATTTGATCAATAACTTCACAGTTTGCTTTGCACTGACTTGAACTGCATAATGAAGTGGAGTGGTGCCATTCTATTTAAAGAAAAATATTTTACAACTCATGCTTCAATGCTTCTATTTTAGGAAAGATGATCCGTCTATAATGTAACTAAAGCATATTCTTACTTGATCTTTTACATGAGGAGATGCACCTTTTCTTAGAAGATGACCAATTACTGCTTCTTTTTTGCCGATAATTGCCTTGTGAAGAGCTGTACGACCATCCTGATTAGCCAAACTACTAAAACATATTAGTCCATGTAAGAGCAACCAACTAATATGAAATGAGGTTTTAGAGCACCCCACCTGATCGACTGAATCAATACTAAACCCATTTTCAAGTAGTTTATCCATGAACGTTATCTGCCCTGATAAAGCAAAAGTATGCAGTAGATTCCATTTTACCTAAGAATGGAAGACACGACAATTAGTCATCCATAAACATCATCACTCACAATAATTTCAACAAATTTCATAAAGAAAAAAATCTGCTTCCTGTAAATTCAAGTTAATCTAGGAGATAAGGAAGAATGATACTTTCTTTTCTAAACATATCATCAAGATTATTTATATGAAGATATGACAACTTATTGACGTTTTAATCACTTACAGTTGACAATGTTTCCAAGTTGGGATTCGCATTCTGCCGTAAAATTTCCAGTTCGTCTGATTCCAAAAGTTGTTCTACCTCTGGGATCATTAACAGTCCTTTGAACTTTAGAAGGTTCAGAGAAATCATAAGCATGGAGATAAACAACTCATCATGGCGAAAAAAAATTCAATGAAAGGACGATATGGCAAAAGGTTTAAGAAAAGAATTTTATCGAATTTCAAGATATTGACTATAAAAGTAAACAGTGTTTAAAGAAAATAGTCCAATCACAAGAATTATGCATATAGCACAATCCCATCCTCTATCATAATTGCTTTAAGTAGCCATTAGCCTAAGTTAGAATAGATGGTTTTATCTCCAAATAAAAATTTTGATCATTGGAATTTAACAAAATACTCCCTACCAAATTACCATGTATATGCTGCCTGTACATCATATTTCATATACGTTCCCCACAAACACATTCATAATTCTGATCCATGCAATATTTGACGAAAAGACAAAGCAACCCACTCCACAATTTAATGGTTATAGAGAAATATTTTCCTATCCTAAAGCTCAAAAGATCAATACTTTAGGTAAATGTTTGAACAACACATTTTCATTTAAACAATGAGCATTGAGTAGAAACAATATAAAACAGAACATAATAGAATGCAATAAAGCGTAACAGGGGGGATACATTACCTTTTATAAGGTCCTCCTCATAATTATTCACAGTGAGTTGGTCAACAAAGGATGTACATGGAGAATCTCTTTCTTCCTCCCAGTCACTTTCGAAATCTAAGTCATTTTCCTCTTCAACTTCTTCATCAAATTCACTACCATTACCATCATCAGGATCTTCCCAAGTTCCCACCTGCCCGTGTAAATCAGAACTCCTGGCTCTTGACCACCTCTTAGTGACAGAGTTTTTCAGACCACAAGTATGTAAAGCTACAGCTTTAATCATATTGGCGCAACATTTAGGCATTGGAGAGGGAGAAGTGGAGAAAGAACAAAATCGAGGCAGGAAAGTTGAAGCCATAGTAGATGAAACCAATGAAAGCATTGTGCAACAACTGTTAACAGTGAACATAATACCGTTAAATTCTACAGGCTAAACACATAAGTTCCTCTATCAACGGGGCTCAAAGCATTAAATGAAAAAAACACAGCAGTCAGGCATGAGGACAAACAGAAACATGCGTAAATCAACAATACCAGAGGAGAGCTAAAAACTTAGCAATTAGCATAACAAAGTCTCATAATATAATATATGCATCAAAGGTTAAAAGTTAAAATCACATATATCTGTAACAACGAAAAGAAAAAACAGTTCATCCAAACTAGCAACTATTGAAAGTCCCCAAAAAATTGCACCATCTCTTCAGACTGAAGAAATAGCACTCAACTGGTTCGGTCGTGCACAGGCTTGGAAAAAACAGATAGAGACTCAGACGAAATCAACTGAGGAAGTAAAATCGCACCTTTGAACGACCGAATCTGCAGCACCCAGCTGGGACGGCTATCAACTCTGGAATCCAGTAACTCGTCGACTCAATCCTGCGTTAAATGTCGCGCGCTCGTCTTCTTGGCGCAACCGATGGGTTAATCACGATTCCGACATGAAATTATCTCTGAGAAAACACGGAAAGAAAACAGGAAATACAAGAGGAAGATGGTGATCATGAGGCCCAAGGGCTTGTCCAATCCGGCCCACCTCATTAGCCCAAAATTCGCTATTTAACCCAGTTCAGTTCAATTAGCCCAGTCTGACCCAAACTGCCTTAAAAGTAGTAAAGTTACTCGAACCAATCTGAGCTCATCGGAGCTGACCCACGACCAATCGGGGAAGACCTGAACAGACTGTGATCAACCTAAATGAGTAAGAATCGTTATTCATCTCGTGCCTAACTTCTCAAGTATGGTGTAATGGCTAAGTGGTATGAATAGATAAGAGATACTATATTTTCTCTATTCTTACTCCTGACGTGATACTCATTACTTGATGCAACTAATATAATAAATTATGCGAATTTAGAACGTAAATATAAAATTGCCCAAAAAATAAATATGCATAGAAATCTAATCTCACTGATTAAACGAATTTTAAGTTGGAATTTTTTTTAGATATTAACGATTGAAAAATATTATAGGGAACCCAATAATCTCTGAATCCAGCTAAGTGAATATGTAACTCTAAAAACATATTTTATTTTTAATATTCGTTAGTGCACTACATTTCACTATATATTAGTTTGGAGATAGTTTATTATCTGAATCTGATATTTGAAATCGAGCAAATTCTGTTCAATGCTCTGCTCTTTCGGGCGGGGGGGGGGGGGGGGGGGGGGGGGGTGGTTCGTGGAGAAACTAGATGGAGAAAAGTTCATGGCTTGAAGTGTGAATTGGGCAGCTGCAAAGGCAACGAGTGAAGCATCGAATGAGAAATTACGGGAAGTGAAAGAGAAAGATGATAAATTACATACTTACATTGCATCTGATTGCTCCGATTTCAGTCAAATCGGTAAGAATAGAGAGTAACATCCGAGATTGGACATTACATTACATACTAGCACTCGGGCATCTCCGAGATTGAACATCCGAGATTGGATGAGTTATCTGTTGAATCTGAATTCAGGCTATAGCATATGTTGAGCTACAAATCATCCTATACAAGTTATTGCTAATTGATGCATTGGCCAAAACTTTTAATAGCATTCATAAGATTAGAATAAGATCAAATTATAGTAGCATTCGTAAGATTAAAATAGCTAGTGTTGAGGAAAATTCGATCTTAACACAAATAAATCTCCTAGTAAGAGAAGAATCTGATGATGATTTTTTTTTTGGAGTGAAACAATAACTCTTAATCAAAGGCAAGTCAAGGCGTCAAAAGAAGAACTAATAACATAGAAGACTTTTATCTATACTCCCAACTAATTTGCATCACACTTTGCGGGAAGCTAGAACACCAGCAAATCGGGGAGATTGACAATATGTTTTACGAAGAAAACCTGCTTCGTGTGGGTCTCGGAGATTCATGCTAACAGTCTAGTTTATTTCTAGTCAATCCTAACAGAAATAAAATGGCTTGATATTGACGTAACCGGGACAAGACATACAAGGTTTCAAAGATCCAATCCTTCCAATTTTAGATGAAGAAGAAAGAATGAGATGCAATGATTATCTATCTGTAGTAAAATAAGCTATTACTCCTCAGAAAGAATTCAATCACCTCAAGTACAAGAGTTTGAACACTTAAGATTTGTCCTCGAAAGAATGTTAGAATTAATATCCATCAGTGAGCCAGCCTAGTGGAACCCAATGGCTGGGTAACACACTAAAACTCTAGACGTTCTTAAATTAAATCCAAAAACGTTTTGGTCCATGGGATGCCCAAGCTATTAGTTTGGCGTGGGCGTGTGGTGAATTATGATGACAATTAAGATAGCCCTTCATTTCACAGCAAAACTTTCAACGTAGGATTAAGAAGGCTAGAAAACTGAAAGAGAATTAAGCCAAAAGTGGAGAATGTATTTTCTCAGCAAATCACAGTTCTCGAGAAGTATACTACGAATAAGACAAATCAAGAATGGATATGGTAAAACAATTCATTGATACACAGTTTCAGCTCAAGAATCTGCATACAATAATGAGGTAAATGAATGTGCATGCACCATTACATCGTTTCTCGAAAAGCAAATGGGAACACTATCTTCTGAACATGTATGAAACAATACTAGACCAACATGACTGGATCCTAAAACAATATTTTCATATGTATGAAATTAACCCGAAATCAATGCAGAAGGGATCCAAAATAAAGGCTTGCGATTTTGAAAATTATTTCACTCAAGATATAAGGTCAGAACGAGATGGCAAAGTGCATATTTTAATTTGATAGAATGCTCAAAACCTCTCTATTGATAATGATCTACAGTAACATGAAAGTAGGCCGAGGCAAAATAAGAAAAATCAACACATGAGAAAGACTAAGAACCTCATGGCTCTACAGTGTTGCCGAGGGCAAAGGAGAGGAGTTCACGAACTGGAGAAAACTCCACCAATCCAATGTCCATTACGTATCCAGAAACTGGCAACTTCAGGTCCCGAAGAACCGAAAAGGCCTCTGCCATACGCGCCTTAGGTACCTCTTCAGCAACTGCACAGAATGGAATCCACGAATGGACCCGATATTCATCCCCAATTTCGATTCCTTCTTTCCTCAATGCTTCGCACAATTGAGAGTGAAGCTGGAGGAGCGAAATCGAAGGCGTCGGCCCGAGAAAAAGAACATTGTTGTCGCTGGGAAGGCTTCCAACAGACGAGAAAGAGAGAGGCAACGGTTCTTGCCTGGAAGCCAAGGTTTGAGAATGACTTGAAGCTTTGCAGGTTCGAGGAGGGTAGTGGAGAAGAGGGTGATGTGAGGGCGGGATTCGATTTCGATGAGTTGGGTACTGATTTGACGGCGAGCTAGTACATTCCAAGCCTTCAACACCTGATTTTCGAGAGCCGGATCGAAGTAAAGCTCGATGGCATAGCCTTGCGACATTGCTTCAAATCCGAAGCAACTAATGAATGGATTCGAGAAGAAAAACTGAGAGACGACAATTCCCAAACCCTAACGATGTCAATCGAAGCAGCTGCACAGAGGTTGATTGAAGATTTCCGTAGATCGAAGGCAACAGGTGAGAAATTAAGGAAAGAAAAGGAGAAAACGGGACGAGAGAGAGAGAGCAGGTTCCTTTGAAGTGGGTATTGAAGTAGTACATAGAAATTATAAAATAGGATTAAATACATTTTCACCATCGTATATCAATTTTTTTTTCTAAATTCTAAAAGTATTAACACTAATAAAACAAACATTAAACTATCAAAAATCTAATAAAAAAAACTCCTAGTGGTCGACCAATATCTCCCATTTTGTATTTTACACAAAGAACGGACAATCGTTCTTTTTAGAACGGTCACACATTCTAAAAGGAGCATGAATTACCATCTTTATTTTATAAATTAATTTTAAAAAATATCAAATGATATTCAATTAATTGAAATTTTTATTACATGTTTACCACTTCATGGGAAAATAATTTGAAAATGTTTGTGATTTTATAATACTTGTATGATTTATTATAATTGTGTTATAAAATAATTAATTAAAATTACAATATATCGTACAAGTGTTATAAAATCATGAAACATTTCACATTATATTCCCATGCTGTGGTGAACATGTGGTAAAAATTTCAAGTAATTTGAATATCGTTTGATATTTTTTAAAATTAATTTATAAAGTGAAACGGAACATTTATAAATTAATTTTAAAAAATATCAAACGATATTCAATTTACTTAAAAATTTTATCACGTGTTTACCACATTATGAGAATATAATCTGGATATTGTCGTGTTTTAATACACTTGTACGATATTGTAAGACCCGAAAAATTGAGTCGATAATTTGCTTTAGTACGTATTATTTCATGTTCTAAGATTTATTGTTTGTTAGTATGAAAAATATTATTGGAGATAATGAGGTCGATATTGTGAGTTTAATTAGGTAATTGGACTATGAGGCAAATTGAAAATGGTTAAGGATTAAGTATTTAGTTGGAAGAATGGGATGACAATTTAAAAATAGTTAAAGGTTAGTGGAGATGAATCAATGGTTGGGTGACACCTCACCAAAGTTTCCACAAGAAGTTTCCTTGTTAGTTTTTCAAGTTAAAGATAAAAAACTAGCAAACCCTTATTTCCCCTCTCCCTCTCACGAATTTTCTCTCCCACGCCAAACCCTCACTTCCTCTCGTTCATTTGTTTTTTTTAGAGGAACCAACAAGGATTTCTTCCATTTTTCTCTAGTGTTGGTTATTTCAAGAGGAAGCCACGGAAATCCCACCTCTCATTTCACGATTTTGAAGGTAAGTTGGATCTCCTTTAATGTTTGGCAAGTGTTAGGGTAAAGATTAAAGAGGTGTGATTTTGTTGCTTGATTTGACTGTTGAATGAGCTTGGAATAAGGTGCACGAAAATTTGAATTTTGTATGCTCAATCTTTTGTGTTTTTATGATTCCCAATAGTGATATTAGACCTTACTTGTGATTGGAAACAAAAAAGATTGTAGAATTATACATGTTTGGATTAGAAGTTAAATTATTCAAAAATTAGAATTTCTGGGCAGTTTCAGGATTAAGTTTATTTACCTACTATATTGATTTTGATTTGATAAACTGATTTGATATGTTATAATAGACTATTTAAGTGAACTTTTGGATTTGGAATTTATTCAATCGGATAAGTATATTTAAAGTTATGATTTTTTAAAGTTGAGGAACAAACTGTAATGAGTTTTCAGGGCATGTTTCGGTTTTAGTATTTTTAAACTCTTCATGATTTTATCTTCCTAAACTGTTTTATTAGGATATAATAGACACTTTAATGGAAGCATGGGCATTGGAATTACATGAATTGAATAAGTATGGTGAAAGTTATAAATTTTTAAAGTTGGATTATTGTTCAAAGATAAAAATCTGGACATGTTTCAGTTTTGATATGTTAGTTCAACCTAATGATTTTCACTTGGTAAATGATTTTGATATGAGAAAATAGATACTTTGAGGGAACTTTTGGCCTTATGAGTGAAGCATTTGGATAAGTGTATCAAAGGTTATGAATTTTTGAAGTTTAGCCAATTTTGGGTTATATTCCGAGATTTAAAGATGAAATGGTTGATTTTGGTTGCTTAATGTTTAAGGCTATTTTGAATTGGATGCTTGAGCCATTTGATTTAGAGTTTCTTGAATTAGATAAGTGTGATAAATGTTATGCATGATTTAGTTATGGAATTTCAATGTAATGTTGATGGTTTGATTCACATGCTATAGGTTTGCAAATCACCAAGGAAAGTGATCAGACTTCATTTTATTGCTAATGACTCCAAGTAAGTGTATATTGTATGTGTTTAGCCGATTGGCCTACACCACAAAGTGCTAAGAAGTTGACAGCTAGAATGATGTAAATTGGTGATGTATGTAGACTGTTAGAATTATGTGAATCGTTGGTTATCTGGTTGGGTAGATTATGTTTAATTGAATGCTTACGGTTGATTAATGAATTTGTTAGATAATATATGTTTATTTTATGGCATTACGGATCTGTTTATACGCATTATGCACGTATCATGCATCATGTTTTACAAAAGCATAGAAAATGAATTTATGCATATTGTTTTATGTAAGAAAGATGAAAAGAACAATATAAAAGTAAAATACATAAATAGTTATTTGTGGGTAAAGGGATTGATTTTGGCCATCCCGTTAAATGGACCACAAGGTGTGCCATTTCATTTCCCTCTAGAGTGAGTTAGTCATCCCGCTATGTGGACCAAGAGTTTGGCTTTCTCCCTCTATAGTTCATGACCCCGATAACTTAGAGTTATTTAAATAAAAGAATGAAAAAACAGAGACAACATGATTTATGAACTGCATGCATATCCATGAGTATACATTTTTACTTACATCACTTGTTGATTTTTAGGCTCATTAGATGAACTTTGTGGTATAGGTCAAGATATCACAGGTGAGGACTTCGAGTCTCGATTAAGTTGAAGAGGCAGTTGACGGGAGGTGTCCATGGCGTGGGCTTGTGGATGTGAAGCTATTTTGACATGTGGGCTACTCACGTATTTTGGTACTAAATATGTATATATAGTTTTAAACGATTTGTTTAATCTTAAACGTTTTGTTTTAAAAGATTTGTTAGTTAAAATGTTTTATGTAAATCTAGCTTGGATTTAATTATGTTTGAAATGATGGGTTTAACCTAATTTTTAAGTCTTCCGCTGCGCATGATTAAAAAAAAAAAAAAGATATCGTTTCTTTAAGAGTTAATTTAAAACGATATGGTTATACATGTTAGGATGGTTTTATAGTTGAATTGTCAATTGGGTGTATAAGTGGTGGATTAAATGAAGAAAAGAGTTAAGTGTTTTGGAAAAATTAAAGGTTAGGATTTTAAGGAAATTTTACAAACGTTGTCCACAAAGTTTTACGAATAACGTTTACATGTTTTAGGTCCTTTTAATGATGGTCAATATTTAAAGTATATTACAAAGTTTCTTTTTAGAATAAAAAGGTTTAAAAGTACGGGTCGTTACAATTATGTTATCAGAGCTACCAGATTTAAATCGTTTCTGTAGACTGCCTAACAGCACAAGTTGCTCCATGGAGATGCTTCCTCAACTGTAAGTATGTTTATGAAATTTTTTTTAATGAAGATTCATGTTATTTACAGTTTATGGATTTGCATTATGGTTGGAGAACAACGAAGAGGATTAGACGAAAGGGATAATGTCATCAACCGATTAAAGGAACTTGTTGATCGTCAATCTCAGCAATTAGAGAGATTTATGAACAGGGAGGAGCACAAGAATTCTAGCTTCAGTGCTTCCAATGACCAAAGTGGTGATAGGTTTCGTCGACTCCGACCTACAGCGTTTGATGTACAGGCTACGAATCCCACTTATGCTAAGGAGTGGATCCAAACTATGGAAGATATGTTCGACTATGCAAAGGTGGAGAAAGAAGAGAAGATCTCTTGCGCAGTGTTCCGTCTCGCAAGGGATGCGAGATATTGGTGGGATACCATAAAGACCACAATTAATGTGAAGGAAATGTTGTGGGAGCAGTTCAAGGAGATATTTTATGACAAGTATTTCAGTCGCACCGTCCGAACAAATAAGATGGTGGAATTTGTTCAGTTGCATCAAATTGGCTCAGCGTTAGAGTATGTCCGCCAGTTTGAGTCTTTGTTTAGATTTTCTGTTCACCTGGTGAGTAGCTGATGACCTTTAGAATGTGCAAAAGAAAGGTTATGCAAAAAACACACTGCAAAGAGGTGTTCTTGGTTAAATCTGAGAGCACCTCAAAATAAGTACTCCAAAATATATATTAAATGACGTTCAATTTAGATGAAGTTTGGAGGGAAAATTGCTTGATAATAATGATTATAACCTGCAAATTTCACGTTAGAAATAAATCAAACAAAGAACTTAAGAAACAATTGCCCGTAACCGACCTGAGAGCAACTTAGGCACTTTCGGGTGAATGTAATTTCCCTAAAAAATTACAACGGCACGAGGCTTTGTTGGCTCTACTCTTCTTACCTCTCTAAGGTCTTAGAAAAGGTGAAGAAAATGTGAGGAATAAGAGTCACCAAGCAACCACGGACTTGGCAACAATTGGAGTCTCAATCTCCACATAAATTGAAAATCAATTTGAAAACTAACCTTTGATTGAAGAATGATTGTAAAAACCGATCAAGCATTCAAGGTTTGAGGGGAAAAGGGTCTACTTGTTCTAAGGTAATTTCACACAAAGAGTTGATCTCGACCGTGAATACTTTGGAGCTTCAATCTTCAATCGATGGTGGAGATCGCTTATTTATCAACAAACAGATTTTCTTTCCATAAAATTAAGCTTCAGCTGATGACTCTTTCAAATGACATTGGAGTGGAATTTGAATTTAAAAAAAAATGGAGCCTTTCTTCATATATGGACTAGGCTGGATGTCCTTGTGCGCGCGACTTACTTCATTTAGGCCGAACTTCTTGGTTGATCTTTGGTCTTCAAGTCTTTGTGTGTCATACTTTGACCACCACTAACCTAACATTCATCTAACCTAACTATGCAATCTAATGCATGCATGCAAGCAACTATAAATTAAATAACAAGAAGACCAATGTTTGCCAAATTCAAATGCAAGAATGAAAAATTACACAAAGATACTACCGGGAAGACAAATTCCCGTTTGACTTTGAGTTGACTCTGTTGGACCTTGAGTTGACCCCTCCGTGGCATTCCATTCAAGCATGTTGGTTGGCTTGTCGATGTCCTGAGAGACTGGTTTCCATTTCAAGCGATCCAGTAGGCCTTCACCTGAAAAAAACAGTATAATAGTCAATAAAAAGATTAGTTAGGTTTTGACCTTTGGCTTGAGAGCGTGTAATCATTCTCCTAAGTGTATTAGTAGGAATGAGAACAAAGTTCACCAATTTGTGCAAATCCTAAAGGTGAAAGTTTATAGAGGCGTTAAGATAGTGGCAACCTAAGATGTTCCTTATGTCACATCCCTAAAACTGTACCCAATTTCCCGTACATATTTTTTTTCATTTTATCCTAATAAACTATAAACTTAACATTTATGCGGAAATAATTTGAAAACAATTTAAAAATCAATTTAATAAAACGTTTAAAACAATTATTTAAACCAATACGTACCTGAACACCTATAAATTACAACTATAACAAAGTACGTTTTCGAGAAAATAAACTGCGTGGATACGTTTAAAAGTTTAACATATCCTCCTGTTTCAAAATCACAAAACAGTTTATAAAACAGGTTTCCAAACAGGCATTTAAAACATCAAAAGTAACCTATCAACTACCAAATCCAAGCATCCTAAAATGTTTATACAATTCATCAATCCAAAATTTCCCAAACCCTCAAAACTATACGTACTATCCCCACGGGTCGGTGAAGCCTCGACTGCGCAGCACGCCACCACGGCCATCCTCCGTCAACTGTATCATGCCTCAGGAGGAGGAATCCCATCCTCACCTGGTTCCTCGATATCTAGGTCACCTACACCATACAATACGCCTTTCGGCACAGTTATATCAATACGCCTTTCGGCCAATACAATACGCCTTTCGGCCAATACAATACGCCTTTCGGCACAGTTATATCAATACGCCTTTCGGCCAATACAATACGCCTTTCGGCCAATACAATACGCCTTTCGGCACAGTTATATCAATACGC
The DNA here is from genome assembly GCA_022432975.1 of Begonia masoniana. NCBI lineage: Eukaryota > Viridiplantae > Streptophyta > Magnoliopsida > Cucurbitales > Begoniaceae > Begonia > Begonia masoniana. The sequence continues at coordinate 30,557,110 of CM039515.1, read as the reverse complement.
CTTTCGGCCAATACAATACGCCTTTCGGCCAATACAATACGCCTTTCGGCCAATACAATACGCCTTTCGGCACAGTTATATCAATACGCCTTTCGGCCAATACAATACGCCTTTCGGCCAATACAATACGCCTTTCGGCCAATACAATACGCCTTTCGGCCAATACAATACGCCTTTCGGCCAATACAATACGCCTTTCGGCCAATACAATACGCCTTTCGGCCAATACAATACGCCTTTCGGCCAATACAATACGCCTTTCGGCCAATACAATACGCCTTTCGGCCAATACAATACGCCTTTCGGCACAGTTATATCAATACGCCTTTCGGCACAGTTATATCAATACGCCTTTCGGCCAATACAATACGCCTTTCGGCCAATACAATACGCCTTTCGGCCAATACAATACGCCTTTCGGCACAGTTATATCAATACGCCTTTCGGCCAATACAATACGCCTTTCGGCCAATACAATACGCCTTTCGGCACAGTTATATCAATACGCCTTTCGGCCAATACAATACGCCTTTCGGCCAATACAATACGCCTTTCGGCACAGTTATATCAATACGCCTTTCGGCCAATACAATACGCCTTTCGGCCAATACAATACGCCTTTCGGCACAGTTATATCAATACGCCTTTCGGCCAATACAATACGCCTTTCGGCCAATACAATACGCCTTTCGGCCAATACAATACGCCTTTCGGCCAATACAATACGCCTTTCGGCCAATACAATACGCCTTTCGGCCAATACAATACGCCTTTCGGCCAATACAATACGCCTTTCGGCCAATACAATACGCCTTTCGGCCAATACAATACGCCTTTCGGCCAATACAATACGCCTTTCGGCACAGTTATATCAATACGCCTTTCGGCCAATACAATACGCCTTTCGGCCAATACAATACGCCTTTCGGCCAATACAATACGCCTTTCGGCCAATACAATACGCCTTTCGGCCAATACAATACGCCTTTCGGCCAATACAATACGCCTTTCGGCCAATACAATACGCCTTTCGGCCAATACAATACGCCTTTCGGCCAATACAATACGCCTTTCGGCCAATACAATACGCCTTTCGGCCAATACAATACGCCTTTCGGCCAATACAATACGCCTTTCGGCCAATACAATACGCCTTTCGGCCAATACAATACGCCTTTCGGCCAATACAATACGCCTTTCGGCCAATACAATACGCCTTTCGGCCAATACAATACGCCTTTCGGCCAATACAATACGCCTTTCGGCCAATACAATACGCCTTTCGGCCAATACAATACGCCTTTCGGCCAATACAATACGCCTTTCGGCCATACAATACGCCTTTCGGCCAAGACGATACGCCTTTCGCCAATACTATGCTCAATACGCCTTTCGGCCACAGTTATATCAATACGCCTTTCGGCAACAGTTATACAATACGCCTTTCGCACAGTTATATCAATACGCCCTTTCGGCCCAATACAATACGCCTTTCGGCCAATACACAATAAGCCTTACGGCCAATGATCAATAAGCCTTACGACCGATGCACTGCTTTACGTTATCTTTAAAACTCTGTGCGGAAGTTCTTTTTCATGTTTTCTTTTAAAACGAGTGATGCGTGAACAGTTCAATATCTTACAATAAACAAGCAATAACATATACCATCAGGACTGTAAAGCATAACCTATAAATCTCTAGACCTAGCTACCCAACCGTGACAATTAAACATAAAGCATCTCCAAAATTCCTCGAGACGATTTGACGTACGGTGTAGGCCTATCGGCCAAATAAAATCACGAGAACTTACCTCATGTCCGTTGCAACTCTTGTTCCGTCCACGAGCGTTGTTCACCTACGCAATTTTCATCAATTTGTCGTTAATACGAGATTAAACAATTAAATGTCCAAATTTAACAAAAACCTTAACTAAGGAATTTTCTTAAAATCTTCACCTAACTAATCGAAGTATTTAAACAACGATTAACGCTCGATAGCTTAAAATCACAATTAACGAGTTTTCCTAAAAACCCGAAAATTCACAAATTTAACATTTCTCGCAATTCACTCTAACTCCGTCCAATAACGTTCAATACGTCCTTTATATCGATAATTATTATAAACCTATCAATTTCGGACCCTATTTTAGGTTCGGTAAAAACCGACCCGAAACTTCGAACGCGCGTAACTTTCGCGTCGGTTATCGGAATCGAACTATTCCAGCGGCCACACGCTCCCCTAATAACCTATTTTAACCTGCCAAAAGGAATTTTAAAACAATCGACCGTAGATAGGTCAAATGTCCAAAAATCCGAATCTGCCCTTAATCGGAAAATCCCCCTTTTTGATTTTTCACCAATCACACTAATTTTTCTCACCAATCAATCCCCCTTATACCTAATTAATATAAACTAACCAAAATTTAGATATTATTCACAGAAACCCGAAATCCCCAATTCGGGATTCACTGCATTTTGCTCAAATTGAGCTCTCTGTTGCTCGGCAATCATTGCCGACTTGAAGCTCGGCAAGACGACGCCGAGAACAGCCAGAAAGGACCGGCGATCGGAGCTCAACAGAGCTCGCCGTTCCCGGCCAAAAATCGAGCAGAACAGGGGAGAACTCACCGTTTTTGATCGGGTTTTTTGCGCGGAAAGGCCGAACCGCACACTGGCTTCAACTCGCCGGAGTCTGCTCGTCTGAACGGTGGTCGGAGCCGCGTCGTCGCCGTCGGAGGGATGCCGCTCGCCGTTCGTCGCTCTCGGGTGCTCGGGAGCCGATGAAGAACATAATGAAATGTTCTTTTTTTTTTTTGTTATTTATGAATAATAATAATAATAAAAATAATAAAACTAAAACTATTTCTTAACAAAACATTAATTTTTCTCTCTCGTGTTTTCGACCATTCGAATTTTTCTTATTTCGCCAATAAATCCGACTTATTATCTGGGTTCTATTAAAACTGTCCGTTCGCAAATCGGATCTCGTTTACTATTTTTACTAAAACGTCCTTTATATTACGAGAAACGTAATTACTCGAAATATAGCGTTATTATTCCGAAAATTCTCGTAAATTCTTTAAAATTCTTATTATTCGTTAAGATCATAATGACGCTTTCTTTTGGTAAAACGGACATGATTTGACATATTTACAAAAATGCCATCCAATAATATAATAATAATATTCTCAAAAATCCATACGAGCCGGATATTACATTCTACCCTCCTTATTTAGAATTTTGTCCTCAAAATTTGCTCTAACTCATAGTCTTTGACATTAATGTTTCATGTCATCCGGCCTTATACTTCGATTATCATCCGTATCTACGGTCATTCTTCGGGGTTCTAAACCAAAATTCTTCACTATACTATCCAACATCGGCCTTAAATTTGTATTCTCTACTTTCGACTTGATAGTACACTTTCTTACTAAAGCATTGAACACAATTTAAAATTTTTGTATCTCTAGTTAATTAACTCCGCGACATATTTGCCACCTTAACATTTGCGCATGTATCAACTTTAATAATTCACATGTTAAACCTCCTATTAATACTGACTTTAAAGTTTTCTTTGATCCTTGTCTTTCCTCTGCCGTTTCTTCAGATCAGAGTTATGTTCAAGCTTTCTAACGCCTGCCAAATTAAATACCCACACTTCATCAAATCTCTGAATTGTGACCCAAACTTCAGCATAATTCCATCGACTCTGTCCACAGTCGGGATGCACACCAACTGAACTTCTACATTAACTTTATGACCACATTCCTTACTTTCAATTGGCCTAAACAAATCATCGCCTACGCCTCCAATCTTACCAAGTTTCCTAAGCCTTTAATCAGACGATCTCTAACTATGTATTTGCCACCTGGCATCCCGAGCACGCGTTGGTCAAAATTTAATCACCCAAAACGTTAAACTCTCTAACTTCTCAATTGGTCACCATTAAAGATTGTCACTTTTCCTAAATCCTCGAAATATCCTCCACTTCCCGACGTCATTTAGGTTGACTATCGTTCAAGGATTCCTAACAACACACAGGTTGTAATCTAACTCCCCTCTATTTTAACTTCAACTCATTGCCTTAAGTTCCTTTGGTTTAGTTTTCTAACTTTCTAAATCCTTTGTCTATCGAATACGTACCTAACCGTTTTACGCCCTCTAGGTCTTCTCAATTTACTTACTCCAACGCTAAAATATCAATTACACTACAACCTCATCCGCCATATATATATGTATCGGAGCTGTAACTGAACTTGGTTATGAGTTCGTTGGCCCAAACCTTGGTCATCATTACGACCACCCGAGTCTACATTTCTCTAGTATGCTCCTGTATAACTTCTTCGTCAATCAGTAACCAAATTGTACTCTTCCTTGGACACTTCACAGGTCTTATAACTATTTCCAAATGAACTTCTCAACTAAAATTTCCATTTTCTATATTTCTCAAGGTATCCCATCAATAATATTCTACGTCATATACTGTCTCAGGTAACTCATCAACCTCGATCCCTGTTTCGATGCGATTCCCAGACTTAACTCTTCCATTGCTATTTTTCACCAACTATTTTCCCACAAATACATTCAAGGCTTCAACATGTCAACTGAGAGCTTAAATTGCTACTATTTTAAGACCAATGCACACTTGTAAATTTAATCCTATAAATCTCACATTTCATTCTAAGTCGCATAAGAAATTCCTTCGTTATGTTCTAACCGAAACATTTATACTGTCTACAATGTGCTTATTCGTCTAACTTAACTCCCCGTTAACCTCGAGCATAGTCAAGTCCCTAAGTCTCGTCATAGGTTTGCTCTAAACTATTTCTTCTATCCTTAGGTCATTTGCGTATTTATTGGTATCGACTTGTCAAGTACGAGTCGAATCATTGAAATGTTCTAACGTAACCTCGTCTCTAAGTTTACTTAATAGTCTCTGTGAAGTCTCTCATTCTCCTTATTCGATAATTTGTTAATTTCCCCCAAATCACGCAACATTAAACCCTAGACTAGACTTCCGATCTTAATCATTCACTTATCTACAGTCTCCTTCACTTCTTTTCCCTAAATTCTCGTAGGGGCTGCTTCAAGTCTACCGACTAGTTACTATCATTCGCTCTTTCTAGTCAGGTTCTAATTGTTGAACTTGACTCTTGTGCAATGACTAATCCAACGATCTTCTTGTTTGAAAACTTGTTGTAGATGAGTTTACGTCCTTATTCCAAATTTCCTCCAATTCCCAAATCTTACTATTCTATTTTTCTCGTACACTGATGTTCTTATAACCCGACTCTAGTTAAATCACCATTCCCTCTACAGTCATTCTAGTTACTTTAAACCTCGAAATACGACATCTGATTCAGAGTACTAAACTTTTCTTTCAAGTAGGTATCACGTTCGAGTTCTTAAGTCCTTCTTAGTTCCTAGGCTTTTTGTTTCATGACCTCTATTCAACACTACTTCTGCTATCACCGTTTACCCTTAACTTTACTACGTCTCCCTCTTATAGTAACAATCGTCTCTCAATTGGCCCGTCTTTTCAGACAAGACATATCTCCTAGAGGTCGGCCAATCTTCGTATCTCGAGTATTACCTTTCGTACCCATTATTGTCTCGATTTCGTTAACCTTCCAACTTCAAGTAAATAGCCTTATCTTCTTCCTGGATGTAGGTCAATACGAACACCCCTACATAAACCGCGTCTTCAACCATGAGTTGATCCATCACCCCTTCACAACCTACTTAAGCTAACTTTTGTGTGCCACCGATATCTAGGTGCTCCAAATTTTCTCCTCTATTGGTTTCATTCTAAACTTTAGGGGTCTGTCAATTAGGGTCTAGTTCCCATTTATTTAAACCTCACATTCCATAAGTTGTACCTTCCTTACGGGACTTGGATTTTAAGCGCTCACTTCACACGGTTATACCGAGTCATGGGCTTTAACGCGTAACTCTATCCTTCTTTTATTCAAAGTCTACGTCATTCCCTCTCTAATATTTTCATTCCCTTAATGCCCTCGAAATTTATCGTCGTCTCGGTTTCGACTTGATCCATCTATTTTCTTCATGGCATTGGCCAATACAAACATGCCTAAGTCTTTTATCCATAATTAGCATTGACCAATTACATTCTCTAACATTCCGCAGTAGAACCGATTCTCCTTCGAATATCGTTCTCATCTAATTATCTTTACCTCACACTAATCTAAATTATACGAGTTCTTATTAGGTCGTATTATTATACTCGACAATTTAGATATTCATTAGTAAGCTTTACGTCGAATCTTTAACTCCCTTTGTTGATTGATCACCTTCTAAATCGGTGAGGGTTCGTCAACTAATGTCAAATTTCTATCTATTTAGCCCTTACATTTCGTAGTTACGTCCTTCTAATAATAACTAATTCTAGTGTACCTCTTCTTGGGTTAAGTCAGATTAATGCTTAACTCTCTGTCTATAAGTCCTTATGTCGTCCTGTATTTAATCTACCGTCTTCTCGTCGAATTCTCCTAAAAGTCTTTCTTACTCAACTCCTACTATTCTCTTTTTCCTTTATTTTCCTAACCTACTTCCGATCTATCGCAAAATCATTACGGTCAAATTCTTATTCTATCCTACATCTCCGTTCTAATTTTTAACTCCATTAAACGTTGAGATAAAACCCCACCTGAAACGTTGAATGTGGACAGTTTTTCTCTTCTCTAGTCAGGGCAAGTATCCTCGGTGTAACATTTTCCTGATCCATGCCCGATTGGTCTTTGCCTGGCTTCGGGCAATCCTTGTCCACCCTTTTCGTGCCAAGGGTCATTGGAAGTGACTAGTCCTTAGATCCTAGGGTTGTTCTCGGTTCGTCAACATCCCAAGCTGACGAGAATTGTCTATTTATAAGCTGCGCTTATTCGATCAATGAGTTGGGATTGTTGGGCGATAAACTCCCTAAGATGGTCTATCGTAACGTCTCGGTCGTCGCGGTTCATTTCCTCAACGCAACCATATTTATACAACTCCTATATAAAAATTAAACAAGTACTCTATAAAAATGAAACCAAATAAAACTATAAACATACTTACAGTTGATGAAGAATGTCCTCGTAGTGGCTGTGCAGCGAGCAGTCTACAGAACCGATTTTAAAAAAAACCCGGGGGCTCTGATACCATAACTGTCACATCCCTTTCGGCCAATACAATACGCCTTTCGGCACAGTTATATCAATACGCCTTTCGGCACAGTTATATCAATACGCCTTTCGGCACAGTTATATCAATACGCCTTTCGGCCAATACAATACGCCTTTCGGCACAGTTATATCAATACGCCTTTCGGCCAATACAATACGCCTTTCGGCCAATACAATACGCCTTTCGGCACAGTTATATCAATACGCCTTTCGGCACAGTTATATCAATACGCCTTTCGGCACAGTTATATCAATACGCCTTTCGGCACAGTTATATCAATACGCCTTTCGGCCAATACAATACGCCTTTCGGCACAGTTATATCAATACGCCTTTCGGCCAATACAATACGCCTTTCGGCACAGTTATATCAATACGCCTTTCGGCACAGTTATATCAATACGCCTTTCGGCACAGTTATATCAATACGCCTTTCGGCACAGTTATATCAATACGCCTTTCGGCACAGTTATATCAATACGCCTTTCGGCCAATACAATACGCCTTTCGGCCAATACAATACGCCTTTCGGCCAATACAATACGCCTTTCGGCCAATACAATACGCCTTTCGGCACAGTTATATCAATACGCCTTTCGGCCAATACAATACGCCTTTCGGCCAATACAATACGCCTTTCGGCCAATACAATACGCCTTTCGGCACAGTTATATCAATACGCCTTTCGGCCAATACAATACGCCTTTCGGCACAGTTATATCAATACGCCTTTCGGCCAATACAATACGCCTTTCGGCCAATACAATACGCCTTTCGGCCAATACAATACGCCTTTCGGCACAGTTATATCAATACGCCTTTCGGCACAGTTATATCAATACGCCTTTCGGCACAGTTATATCAATACGCCTTTCGGCACAGTTATATCAATACGCCTTTCGGCCAATACAATACGCCTTTCGGCACAGTTATATCAATACGCCTTTCGGCCAATACAATACGCCTTTCGGCCAATACAATACGCCTTTCGGCCAATACAATACGCCTTTCGGCACAGTTATATCAATACGCCTTTCGGCACAGTTATATCAATACGCCTTTCGGCACAGTTATATCAATACGCCTTTCGGCACAGTTATATCAATACGCCTTTCGGCACAGTTATATCAATACGCCTTCGGCCAATACAATACGCCTTTCGGCCAATACAATACGCCTTTCGGCACAGTTATATCAATACGCCTTCGGCCAATACAATACGCCTTTCGGCACAGTTATATCAATACGCCTTTCGGCACAGTTATATCAATACGCCTTTCGGCCAATACAATACGCCTTTCGGCCAATACAATACGCCTTTCGGCACAGTTATATCAATACGCCTTTCGGCCAATACAATACGCCTTTCGGCCAATACAATACGCCTTTCGGCACAGTTATATCAATACGCCTTTCGGCACAGTTATATCAATACGCCTTTCGGCACAGTTATATCAATACGCCTTTCGGCACAGTTATATCAATACGCCTTTCGGCCAATACAATACGCCTTTCGGCACAGTTATATCAATACGCCTTTCGGCACAGTTATATCAATACGCCTTTCGGCACAGTTATATCAATACGCCTTTCGGCCAATACAATACGCCTTTCGGCACAGTTATATCAATACGCCTTTCGGCCAATACAATACGCCTTTCGGCACAGTTATATCAATACGCCTTTCGGCCAATACAATACGCCTTTCGGCACAGTTATATCAATACGCCTTTCGGCCAATACAATACGCCTTTCGGCCAATACAATACGCCTTTCGGCCAATACAATACGCCTTTCGGCACAGTTATATCAATACGCCTTTCGGCACAGTTATATCAATACGCCTTTCGGCACAGTTATATCAATACGCCTTTCGGCCAATACAATACGCCTTTCGGCACAGTTATATCAATACGCCTTTCGGCCAATACAATACGCCTTTCGGCACAGTTATATCAATACGCCTTTCGGCCAATACAATACGCCTTTCGGCCAATACAATACGCCTTTCGGCACAGTTATATCAATACGCCTTTCGGCACAGTTATATCAATACGCCTTTCGGCCAATACAATACGCCTTTCGGCCAATACAATACGCCTTTCGGCCAATACAATACGCCTTTCGGCCAATACAATACGCCTTTCGGCCAATACAATACGCCTTTCGGCCAATACAATACGCCTTTCGGCCAATACAATACGCCTTTCGGCCAATACAATACGCCTTTCGGCCAATACAATACGCCTTTCGGCACAGTTATATCAATACGCCTTTCGGCCAATACAATACGCCTTTCGGCACAGTTATATCAATACGCCTTTCGGCCAATACAATACGCCTTTCGGCCAATACAATACGCCTTTCGGCACAGTTATATCAATACGCCTTTCGGCCAATACAATACGCCTTTCGGCACAGTTATATCAATACGCCTTTCGGCACAGTTATATCAATACGCCTTTCGGCCAATACAATACGCCTTTCGGCACAGTTATATCAATACGCCTTTCGGCCAATACAATACGCCTTTCGGCACAGTTATATCAATACGCCTTTCGGCCAATACAATACGCCTTTCGGCCAATACAATACGCCTTTCGGCACAGTTATATCAATACGCCTTTCGGCCAATACAATACGCCTTTCGGCCAATACGATACGCCTTTCGGCCAATACGATACGCCTTTCGGCACAGTTATATCAATACGCCTTTCGGCACAGTTATATCAATACGCCTTTCGGCACAGTTATATCAATACGCCTTTCGGCACAGTTATATCAATACGCCTTCGGCCAATACAATACGCCTTTCGGCCAATACACAATAAGCCTTACGGCCAATGATCAATAAGCCTTACGGCCGATGCACTGCTTTACGTTATCTTAAAAAACTCTGTGCGGAAGTTCTTTTTCATGTTTTCTTTTAAAACGAGTGATGCGTGAACAGTTCAATATCTTACAATAAACAAGCAATAACATATACCATCAGGACTGTAAAGCATAACCTATAAATCTCTAGACCTAGCTACCCAACCGTGACAATTAAACATAAAGCATCTCCAAAATTCATCGAGACGATTTGACGTACGGTGTAGGCCTATCGGCCAAATAAAATCACGAGAACTTACCTCGTGTCCGTTGCAACTCTTGTTCCGTCCACGAGCGTTGTTCACCTACGCAATTTTCATCAATTTGTCGTTAATACGAGATTAAACAATTAAATGTCCAAATTTAACAAAAACCTTAACTAAGGAATTTTCTTAAAATCTTCACCTAACTAATCGAAGTATTAACAACGATTAACGCTCGATAGCTTAAAATCACAATTAACGAGTTTTCCTAAAAACCCAAAAATTCACAAATTTAACATTTCTCGCAATTCACTCTAACTCCGTCCAATAAAGTTCAATACGTCCTTTATATCGATAATTATTATAAACCTATCAATTTCGGACCCTATTTTGGGTTCGGTAAAAACCGACCCGAAACTTCGAACGCGCGTAACTTTCGCGTCGGTTATCGGAATCGAACTATTCCAGCGGCCACACGCTCCCCTAATAACCTATTTTAACCTGCCAAAAGGAATTTTAAAACAATCGACCGTAGATAGGTCAAATGTCCAAAAAATCCGAATCTGCCCTTAATCGGAAATCCCCCCTTTTTGATTTTTCACCAAATCACACTAATTTTCTCACCAATCAATCCCCCTTATACCTAATTAACATAAACTAACCAAAATTTAGATATTATTCACAGAAAACCCGAAATCCCCATTCGGGATTCGCGTGCATTTTGCTCAAATTGAGCTCTCTGTTGCTCGGCAATCATTGCCGACTTGAAGCTCGGCAAGAACGACGCCGAGAACAGCCAGAAAGGACCGGCGATCGGAGCTCAACAGAGCTCGCCGTTCCCGGCCAAAAATCGAGCAAGAACAGGGGAGAACTCACCGTTTTGATCGGGTTTTTGCGCGGGAAAGGCCGAACCGCACACTGGCTTCAACTCGCCGGAGTCTGCTCGTCTGAACGGTGGTCGGAGCCGCGTCGTCACCGTCGGAGGGATGCCGCTCGCCGTTCGTCGCTCTCGGGTGCTCGGGAGCCGATGAGAACATAATGAAATGTTCTTTTTTTTTTTTTGGTTTATTATGATAATAATAATATAAAAATAATAAAACTAAAACTATTTCTTAACAAAACATTAATTTTTCTCTCTCGTGTTTTCGACCATTCGAATTTTTCTTATTTCCCCAATAAATCCGACTTATTATCTGGGTTCTATTAAAACTGTCCGTTCGCAAATCGGATCTCGTTTACTATTTTTACTAAAACGTCCTTTATATTACGAGAAACGTAATTACTCGAAATATAGCGTTATTATTCCGAAAATTCTCGTAAATTCTTTAAAATTCTTATTATTTGTTAAGATCATAATGACGCTTTCTTTTGGTAAAACGGACCTGATTTGACATATTTACAAAAATGCCATCCAATAATATAATAATAATATTCTCAAAAATCCATACGAGCCGGATATTACACCTTATTCAAAAGTGGTAGCCAAAATCCTGGAAGTGGAAGAGGCAGAACAGAATTTTACAAACAAAGAGAGTCTACCAAGAGATTCTTTAAGGAGGTTCAGCCTCAACACCAACTGAACAGATAATGGCAACAACAACAACAAAGAAGGGTGAATAGGCCTAATGATGGAATAAATGATCAGGGAAAAGAGAAACGATTGCAAGGGCCTCCACAGTATCCTCAGTGTCCAAAATGTTAGAGGTACCATCTTGGTGAATGTAGAGTTGGTTCGGACCGGTGTCATAAATGCAATGAAGCTGACCATTTTATCAAGAACTGCCAGATGTGGAATAAGAATCAGACAAAACCGAATGTGACACCTAGAGTTTTCGCTCTCATAGAACCTGATAGCGAAGAGCAGCCTTCTACGATATCAGGTCAAGAACAGTTTGTTTCAAATCCCCAAATGGAGAGAAGTATTCTTTTCAAGCAATAAAGAATACAAGTACCATACCTATAGTGTCATCCCTTAGAGCCCAGCAATTATTAAAAAGTAGATGTAAAGGATTTCTTACCAGTATTGTTGATACGAGGAGGCAGGGTGAAGCGAAATTTTCTAATTTACCAGTTGTTCAGAATTTCCCAGAAGTTTTTCTAGATGATTTGTCTGGGTTGCCCTTAGACAGAGAAATCAAATTTGTTATTGATGTGTATTTGGGAACTGCGCCTGTATCAAAGAATTCATACCGTATGGTGCCAACTGAATTGAAAGAGTTGAAAGCACAACTAACAGAATTGATGGACAAGGGTTTCATACGCCACAGCTTTTCACCATGGGGAGCGCCCGTTCTTTTTGTTAAAAAGAATGATGGATCGATGAGGATGTGCATCGATTACAGAGAATTGAATAAGATAACTATAAAGAATAAGTATCATTTGCCATGGATTGATGATCTATTTGATCAACTTCAAGGTGCACGGGTATTTTCAAAAAATTGATCTACGTTCAGGATATTACCAGTTGAAAGTTAAAGCAGAGGACATTTCTAAGACGGCATTCAGGATCAGATATGGAAACTATGAGTTCTTAGTAATGTCTTTTGGGTTAACGAATGCTCCAGCAGCTTTTATGAATTTGATGAACCGAGTATTCTAAGAATGTCTAGATAAATTTGTGATTATCTTCATTGATGATATGGTTTACTCTCGTACTAAAGAACATAAAGAGCATTTAAATGTGGTGTTATCAACCTTAAAGCTACATCAGTTATACGCGAAATTTTCAAAATGCAAATTTTGGCTTGACAAAATCAATTTTTCTTGGGCACGTTATTTCTAAGGAAGGAGTTTCTATTGATCCGTAAAAAATTCAAGCTGTTATACATTGACCACTACCAAGAAACATTGATGATATACATAGTTTCTTTGGACTAGTTGGATATTACAGGAGATTCATTGAAAGATTTTCAAAGATAGTCATGCCCATATCTCGCTTGACAAGGAAGAATGTGAAGTTCTGGTGGTAAGCTGATTGTAACACCCGACAATTTCGACCAGGTGATTTTCTTAACCATTTTAATTGTCACCCTTTTATTGACCTTTATGATTTCAAATTTAATGTCAAGACTTATTTATTACAAGTTGAGTGAGACTAGGTTGGGTGGCAAGTTTGTAATTAAGGTAGATTTTAATTGGTATAAATAGGTTATGGAATTCTTGAACCTCATTAAAACCTCACTGTAGCCGACATTTCCTCTCTCGGTGATTCCCTTCCTTCCAGAGCTCTCTCTCTCTGCTAGCTATTTTCTTCGCCGGCGACCTGTTCCTCAGCCTCCATTTCGACAATTCACGCTCTAGGTAAGATTTAGACAATGTAGTTACTTAGAACTCTGTTTTCAGCTGGAACTTGAGGTTTCAGAATCTCCACTAACAGAGTAATGGTTGTGACAATCATGATGTAACGACCCTAATACTGTACCCATAATTACCGTGTAAATTTTTCATTTTTCTTTTTCTTTTTATCCTAATACCTTTAATTAAACTCTAGGCGGAACCTAAACCGAAATCGAAACCAGAATCGAAATCGGAATGGAAATCTAACTTAAAACTAATTTAAAACAATTTAAATAAAACCTTAAAGCAATTAAGTAAATCAATTAAACTAATAAAACAGGAGAAAACAATTGGGAGGCCAGTATGTCCATTCGTCCAGGGGAAGAGCAGCGCTGTCCCGCTGCCGCATACAGCGACCGGCGCTGCAATCGCTGCAGCTAGCAGCGATCGAGCGCTGCTTGCTGCAGCGCTCGGTCGCTGCCTCCCTAGCAAAAGCGGAGAAAAAAAAAAAAATCCCACAAAGCCCGATTCGGCGCTGTTGCTGCAGCGCTTCCGCTGCACCCTTTTCAGCGATCACCGTGAGCGCTCGGTGCGCTGGCCTTTTGG
>CM039515.1:30354482-30542877 GCA_022432975.1 Begonia masoniana | reverse complement strand
AAAAAAAAAAAAAAAGATGTCCGGGGTTCTGATCCGGTGGAAGCGCTCCCCCCCATGATCATGAGTTACATTAGAGCTGGAGTTCCCAAGCTCTTCTCTAGTAATCACTAGTTGCTCTATTTGTCGTGATTGGCGATTAACTAATTCTATTAGCTGAGCAACGGTGGTACTATCCACGTTGTCTTCCCTCTGTTGACCTCTTACCATCTTGAGATTCCTAAACAATAATAGAAACACATCTTAACATAATGACATCACTAGAATCGTAAACACTTACAGTTGTTGGAGAGTACTCAGGTGGCAATCTGTGCTGGAAGGCAGTCTACAGAACCGATTTTAGAACCTGGTTTAGCTTTGATACCATAATTGTAACGACCCGAGGAGGATCATCACGTGTCATGACTTTCCTTTAAACTTATCCGTACTTTTATACCTCTGTAATCGGTGTATATATTTTTTTATATATATATCAAATCTCATTCTAACTTAACTTAAGTTCGCTGAACAACCACATTTAGCTTTCACTCCTGCCGGTCGCTAAACGACAAACATCCAGTTGTTCTACCGGCCTGCACGTGCATCTCACATGATTCATTAGACATCTGTCGGCAGGCACACATATTTGCATCTGCCGACGGTCACGTGCATCACGCGTGACCAATTAAATCATCACTCAATTACAACGACAAAAGACTGACTTATCTACCGATGACAAGGCACTCCATCTGCCGATGGCAACACACAACATCTGCCGATGGCATTTATACTACATCTTCCGATAGATTAACTCACATCATCTGCCGATGACGTGGCACTACATCTTCTGGTAGATTAACTCACATCATCTGCCGATGACGTGGCACTACATCTTCTGGTAAGGCGGAATGACATTTCCATCTTCCGGTATCTTGACCTACTACACATGCCGATCTCTAGGCATATCGTCTGCTGATGACGTCAGCCGGAAGACAAATACTTTTCCTCTTCCGATGACGTCCTCCGGAAGACAGACTTACCCGACTCCCATCACAATCCTCCTGTCGATTTCTACACTTCAAAATAACACATCTCCTGCCGATAGACAAGTACTTTCATCTACCGACTACTAAACATTAACCTAACATCTTCTTCTTCCGGTAGACAAGCAAACTTCATCTACCGATTTCTAAACTCCATAATAACGCTCACACCTTCCGATAGACAAATACATTTCGTCTACCGGCAGCACAAACATCATAACTTCAAACTTAATACCGGGACACCAACAGAATAAACCACAGATTCATTAAAACTCATACAGCGGAAGACTTAGTTAAAATCACTCATTCTATATTCTTATAATATACTCATAATCAGTATTCAAGCTAGACAAGTTCAAGCTCCATAATCATAAGTAACATCATCCTACTTAAACTTTTATGTTCATAGTTATCATTAAAACCTTAAGAGTAAAACCAGAGGGTCATAATCGCCATCCAGCCACAGACTTTCCACCCTGAGCACCTTCCAGCAACCAGCTTAAACTTCATCCTCAACTTTGTATTCCTCACCTGATATTTCTTCACCTACATCGTAAGGTGTAACTGTAAGCCTAAGGCTTAGTAAGGAATGCAAACTATTATGAGTTCATGAATGCATAACTTGGAGAAAAACATGCTCATAAGTCTTTTCTTTTCACGTACTTGTTCTTAATCATCATTCATAATCGTATCTCGTATTCATTGTTCATAATCATCATTCGTAGACATGCTCATATTCATCATTCCTTTCATCATTCATATTCTTCATTACATTATGTGGTTTAAGGGAGGATTTGTGCCGGTAAAGGGGGTTCGACAGTGAGTTTGATCATGGTCCCTACTGCGGGTCGTATTCATATGTCCTACTGCGGACTGTGACATACGCCGAACCACCCCCAACCCTCACTTAACCACGTTGCATAAGTTTTATCTTCTTATTTTATTCATGAGAAACATATTTCAAAACATTTTCATATGCTTGAGAAGTAAAACATGATGCATAACATAAATGCACTTAATCATCGAACTAAGACAGGGGAGAACATCAGAATAACATAACCATATCCATCGACATTTCATCAAACATATAGAAGACAACGTTCACTAAATCTAACATAGTCCTTTGATGTAGGGCCCTATTGGCCGGAAACTTAGTACATTCACTTACCTGGATCCTTAGCAACTTGAATCACTTTCTCTTCAACTTCTTCACCTAAAACATTCCACATTATAGTAGTTAAAATCAAGTCCTAAAAGTTCTAATCGAAAGTCATCCTAGAATCTAGCAGCTAAGGTTCTCTGTGCAGTCTGAAATCCAAAACCGAAACAGCTAGATATAGCTATCGATTAAACGGGGTCGGTTATATAAAAGGTCCAGAATCGATTTAAAGGTGGCATTACCAAATGAAGATAAGGAACGATAACCAACTGACTTAGCCATTGAAGAACTCGAAAGTACAAGTTCAACTGAAAACAGAGTTCTAAATGACTACCCGGCATCTACATTGTCAGAATCTTACCTAGAATGCGGGTTACCGGAGTAGAGGCTGAAAAACCAGTTGCTGGGGAGGAAGAAAGTTCCAGAGAAGAAGGGAGTCGCCGAGAGGAAATGTCGGCTGCAGTGAGGTTTAAATGAGATTTAAGGTTTCCATTTTCTATTTATACCTAATCCTTCAGTCTTTATTACAAAATTGCCACTCAACCTAGTTTTACTCAACTTGTAATGAATTTGCCTCAACATTAAATTTAATCATAAAGGTTAAATAAAGGGTAACAATGAGAATGGTCAGAAAATCACCTGGCCGAAATGTCGGGCGTTACAAACATATTCATTAATTCTAATGACCTCAAATTTTTAAGATTCTAAAAAGAAAGCAATGATCTAAGCATAACCTAACTAAACCCAAATTGACCTCTGTTTAGATTAACTTTGGAAATTCATAACAAATCCAATACTTATCCGATTTTGATGATTCGAAGCGCTACAGACTCCTTAAGATGTCTAGTTTCTAATAGTCAAAGTCATTTAACAACTCAATATCATTAGCTCAACCGAATTTAGCCAAACCAGAAACTGTTATGTTTCTATCCTAAATTTATGATTTCTTAATTTTCAAAATTTCATCAATCTTCCTTTGCTCCCAATAAAATCCATAGATTTGTTGTTATAGCTTAATTAAACATTCAAAATGGAAGAACTCAGCAACTCCAAGCATATTTTTGGATTTTCTAATTAGGGTTAATACACCCTTCATAACTTCTAACCTTTTCCAATACAACCTACAGTACATGAATATAGCACGAATTAGCATTTTACAATGGGAGAAAACAACACGGTATTTAACCACTAAGAATAACCCTAAATCTCTATCCACCAATTTCTCACCAAACTCTAACCCTAAACCAAAACTAAACCATAAACTACTTAAACCTACCTTAAACCGTTGAAATGGAGGAGAAAATGGAAGAACGACGTTGCGTCGATTGCCAGCGTGAGGAAGGAAAACATAGAGAATAGAGAAGGGGGTTTTTTCCGCATAGATAGGGTGAAGCAGATGAGGGGGGATGTTTTTATAAAATTTTAATAATAATAATAATAATAAACCTAATTACATTTCTGCCCTCAACCTTTAATCTTTTAACAAATCAGTTCATTAGTCCGTTTTGAGTCAAATTTCCATAAATTTCTCTTTTCTATTAGCCTAAAAATAATTTCTTTGTTTCTGGTAGAAATTTTCAGCTCTCGATTCTGACTACAACACCATCGTTTAACGGCACGAAAAATTGAAAATTGTGTAAACGAAAATTTTGGGTGTTACATTTCGCCCTTCTTACAAAAATTTTATCCTCAAAATTTGTTACCTGAATAATTCTGGGCACCGGCCCATCATGTTCTGCTGCCGCTCCCAGGTTGCTTCTTCCATGTTATGGTTGCGCCATAAGACCTTCACCAGTGAAATTTTTTTGTTGCATAGAATCTTCACTGCATAATTTAGAATCTCCACTAGTTTCTCTTCATACATCAATGTCGGTTGAACCTCTATATCCTGTTGCTCCAAGACGTGAGAAGGGTCTTGCATACACTTCTTTAGCATGGACACGTGGAATTCATTGTGAATACTGTCCATTGAAGCTGGCAGTTGTAACTGATAGGCTGCTTTCCCAATTCTCTTAGTAATAGAAAAGGGGCCCACGTATCTTGGATTCAATTTGCCCCTCTTTTCAAATCTTACAACTCCCTTGAATGGTGAAAACTTCAGAAAGAACTCATCATTGACCTCAAACTCTAGCTCCCTAATTCTTCTATCAACGTAGCTCTTCTGTCGACTCTGAGCTATCAAAATACGCTGTCAAATAAAAGTAACTTTCTCAGAGGTCTGCTCTAAGATGTCTGGACCAATCAGTCGTGCCTCACCGACTTCGTCTCAATATAATGGAGATCTGCACTTTCTTCCATATAAAGCATCGTACGGAGTCATACCTATCGTAGCCTGATAGCTATTATTATAAGAAAAATCCACCAATGACAGGTATTTGCTTCACAACCCTGAAACTCCAATACGCATGCTCGTAACATATCCTCTAACGTCTGAATAGTCCTCTCAGATTGTCCATCGGTCTGAGGATGAAACGCTGTACCAAAATTGAGCTACGTACCCATGGCCTTGTACAGACTCTTCCAGAACTTCGATGTAAATCTAGGATCCATGTCAGATACAATTGAAGTCGAAACTCCATGCAGTCATACAATCTCCTGAATATACAGTTCAGCGAACTGATCCATAGAATATGTGATCTTCACTGGCAAAAAGTGGGCTGACTTGGTCAATCGATCTACGATCACCCATACACTATCATAACCTTTTGTTGTCTGAGGTAATCCGACAACAAAATCCATCGATATCTGCTCCCACTTCCACTTAGGTATAGGTAGTGGTTGTAGCTTTCCAGCTGGCCTCTGATGTTCAGCTTTAATCTGTTGATAAATCAAGTACGTCTCAACGTACTCAGCCACAGTTCTCTTCATATTGGGCCACCAATAATGCTGCTCTTACTTGATCAATCAATCTACGATCACCCATACGCCATCATAATCTTTTATTGTCTGAGGTAATCAGACAACAAAATCCATTGATATCTGCTTCCACTTCCACTCAGGTATAGGCAGTGGCTGTAGCTTTCCAGCTGGCCTCTGATATTCAGCTTTAATTTGTTGACAAATCAAGCACGTCTCAACGTACTAAACCACAGTTTTCTTCATATTGGGCCACCAATAATGCTGCTTAATATCCCTGTACATCTTCGTGCTTCCTAGATGCACAGAAAACCTAGAAGAGTGAGCCTCAGATAATATTTTTCTCTGTAGTTCTTCATTATTCGGAACATACCACCTATTTCGAAACTTAAGAATCCCGTTGTCCAAATAGCTGAACTCTGATCTAAAGTTAGAAACCATGCTCAGTTTAAATTCATTACATTCAACGTCATCCTTCTGAGCTTCTTTAATTTTCTTCAAAATAGTAAGTCCCAAGGACATTGTTGATAGCATAGTTGATACATTAGGTACGACTTCCAAATCGAACCTCTGAAACTCTGAATCCAAAGCTAACGGCATCACAGGAATCATCGCCAAGGTAGAGGCCGTGACTCTGCTTAGTGCATCAGCTACTACATTTACTTTGCTGGGGTGGTATTTGATCTCAAAATCGTAGTCTTTCACAAACTCCAACCAACACCGTTGCCTCATATTCAACTATTTTTGAGTAAAAATATACTTCGGACTTTTGTGATCAAAATATATTTCACACTGCTATCCATACAAGTAGTGCCTCCAAATTTTTAGCGTGAAAACTACTGCAGCTAACTCTATGTCATGTAACACCCGGATTTACAGAATTTTTGTAATATAAAGGATATAATGACATTTTTGTAATTATGTCAATTAGGTCGGTTTCGTGAAAAGAAAGCTTTATTACGATCCTAATGATTAATAAGGATTTTAAAAAAATTTCGAGAAATTTAGGGGTTGTAACGCTAATTTTACGAGAATTACGTTTATCGTAATATAAAGGATACTTGGGTAAAAATAGTAAACGAGATCCGAATTGTGAACGGACAGCTTTAATGGAACCCTAGTAATAAGTTTGATTTATTGGCGAAATAAGGAAATTTGGAGAAACCGAATCGTTAGTTAAATAACGAAACAAAGGGCGAAACAAATAGAAAATCAAATGAAGGGCAAAATCATAATTTTCCAAGTCAAATTTAAATAAACATCACAACCCTCTCCTTCTCCTTCACGTCGACGATTTCCTCTCTTCTTTTCCTTCTCTCCCAGGCGATCTCTTTCTCCCTCACGGCGATCTCTCCCTTCCAACGGCGTTTCCTCTCCGATCAACCTCCGTTCTTCACGTTTTCCTCTCCAATCCCGACCCTAGGTACGATTCCAAGGTTTTAAGAAAATTTATTTCGATTTTTACGGAGTTTAAACGATTAGGGTTTCGTTTAGGGTTTCGTTAAAAACGTGATTTAGGGTTTGAAATCGATAGGTTTATCGTAGTTGTGGATGTAATGGACGTATTGAACGTTATTGGACGAAGTTAAGTCGATTTGTGAGAAGTGTTAAAGTTTGAAGATTTTAGGGGTTTTTGGGAAAAACTCGCTAATGGTGGTTTCGATGTATCGAGCGTTAATTGTTATTAAAATGCCTCGATTAGTAAAGTTAGAATTTTAGAAATTTCCTTAGTTAAGGATTTCGTTAATTTGGACGTTGATGGTTCGAATTCGTTTTAACGTCAACGTTGTGAATTGCTTAGGTAAACGACGCTCGTTCACGGAGCTCGAAGTTCAGCGCGCACGAGGTAAGTTCTCGTGACTTACTCTGGCCGATTGGCCTACACCGTACGTCGAAGTCGTATTGAGGAACCTTGATGATATGTTTGTTTAAATTGCGTTGGTTGGGTAGTTAGGTTTAGTTCTTTTATAGGTTATGTTTTTATAGTTTTGATGGTATATATGCTGTATGTTTAAATTATGCTATAAATTGTTCATGCATCACGTCTTTTCAAATAAGCATAAGAAAATGAATTTCCGCACTATGTTTTAAAGAAAATGGCGATGTGGCTCGAAAGGGGACTATTGACCTATTGCGAAGGCTGAGAAGGGTCGGTCACAATACCGCATCAAATATGAACTCATGTATGTTTATGGTCATGCGAGGTGGGGCTCAGGCATGGCTGTGCGTGTTGCAAGCATGTACCCCCCTCCGCTAGGTGGAAAGGGTTGTCCAACCGCAGGACGTGCCCTCTCCATGTAGCGGGTTGAGATCTCGGTGACAACCTATCTAAAGATAAGAAAATGTTGCATGATTTACGAACTCATATGCACAGTATGCATTTGCATTTACGAAACTTGCTGAGCCTTTAGCTCATAGATTGTCTGTATGGTGTAGGTGATCTTGACATAGGTGAGGACGAGATCCCTTCACCCGAGGAGTGATGCAGTTGACGGAGGATGGCTCGCAGGGGTGTGCTGGCGCAGTCGATGCTTAACCTGACCCGTGGGGATGTACGTATGTGTTTTGAGGGTATTGGGATGTTTTGGGCTGATGGTAGACTGGAAAGAATAATTGTATAGTTAGAACATTTTAGGATGTTTGGTTCTGGTTAGCTGATAGAACGTCGTATAGATGTTTTTGTAAACTGTTTTATAAAACGTTTTGTTAAGGCTTTTATCTAAGTTTTATAGAACTGCTTGGTGATTTTTAACAGGATGAAACGTTTAGTTTTTAAACGGATCCATGTAGTTCATTTTCGTGAAAATGTACTTCGTTTTAATTGCGTTTCGAGTCGGTTTTGGGTGAGGTTACAAAGAACGTATGAACGTTGGGCAAATTTATGTCAATTGTATCATGGAGAAGTATGTATGTTTAGTGATAGTTGAGAATGAAGTTAGAAGTGTTGATGGTAGTGTTTATGTAGAAGAAAGAAAAGAAAGAAAAGGAGAGGGAGGCAACTCCCTGGAATTTCAGATTCCAGGGAGGGTGGCGATTGATCTCCTAAGGTGGGGATCGATCGCCTCTTTTGGTCGCCAGTCTCTGGAAAAATTCCAGAGAGTGTGGCGATCGATCGCCCCTTTTTGGGAGATCGATCGCCTGGCCATTGATCGCGGGGCGATCGATGGCCACAAAGAGGGGCGATCTGATTTCCCCTCCTATTTTGATGATGGCGGGAGACAGCAACTCAGGGTAATTGAGAGATGGAAAGATTCCAGAGGCTCCAACCTCCTGTGTTCAACGGACAGTCTATGGATCCCTCTTCAGCCGAGGAGTGGATTCGAACAATAGAGGATATGCTGGCCTACGCAAGCATTGGGGACGGAGAGAAGGTTGCGTTGGTGAGCTACCACTTAGCGCTGGATGCCCGATTCTGGTGGGATTCTATCAAGGCGACCACCGACGTGATGATTATGAGTTGGGAGCATTTCAAAATGATATTCTACGACAAGTATTTCAACCATATAGTGTGGGAGGCGAAGATTGTAGAGTTTATGCAGTTGCGGCAGGTTGGTTCGATTGTCGACTATGTGAGGAGATTCGATGCTTTGTCCCGATTCGCGCCGCGTCAGGTTAGTGTCAATGAGGACAAGGTACGAAGATTTGTACAGGGGCTTGGCCAAGAAATTCAGAAGAGTCTTACAATATCAGGGGTGCGAAATGTATCCTACGATTAGATTGTGGCCATGGCACTGGAGATTGAGGCTGTTGATCAGAGTTCTGTTAAACCAAGAGAGCCAGCTAGAGGCTTCTTTCGAGAGATCCACCCTCAGATCAAAAATAAGGGCTGGCAACCGAGAGGACAGCCACAACAATAACAACAGAGAGGTGTGAAAAGGCCTTTAAAGGGAGGCAACGATCGAGGGAAAGGCAAACAGGTACAAGGGGCTTCTCTGATGCCTTGGTGCCCTAAGTGCCAGAGGGAGCACAGTGGAGAGTGCAGAATGGGCACGAATAAGTGCTATCAGTGTGGAGTATGGGCCACTTCATTAAAGATTGCCCGAAGCAGAGTCGAGAGCAGTCAGGCACAGACCAGAGGAGGGTTATGCCGAGGATTTTTGCATTTATCGAGCCTGGTGATATTGATGATGAGGCTCAGCCTTCCGTGATAGCAGGTATTATTTTGATTATGGGCGTAGCGGTATTTTCTTTGATAGACACGGGGGCTACGCACTCTTTTGTTTCCACTGCTTGTGTGTCTAGGCTGAATCTTGTGCCTAAGTTAGCAGAAGACGAATATAGTGTGATGCTACCTTTAGGAGAGCGTATGCAGTCAGGTCAAGTTGTCTAGGGCAATATTGTGTCGGTCGGGAACAGTACCCTCTATGCTCGCCTGATTGTTATGCACATAGAGATCTATGATCTTATCTTAGGGATGGACTGGCTATCACAGTACTTCGCCACTATCGATTGTCGATCCGGGATTGTGACCTTTCGACCCCCGGGTAAATCAGAGTTTTCTTATCAGGCGATGAACCGATTGAGTGTATCACCTATCTCGTATTCCATGAAGGTCAACGAGTAGTTTAAAGGTGAGTGCTCTATTTATTTGGCCATAGTAGTTGATATTCAGTTGCTCAGCGGAGTAAAGCCGAGTGACATTCCTATAGTCAGAGAATTCTCTGAGATATTCCTTGATGATCTTCCCGAATTACCACTGGACAGGAAGATTGAATTTGTCATTGATGTTTATCCGAGCTACGCGCCAGTGTCTAAGAATCCATACAGATTGGCGTCTGCTGAATTGAGAGAGTTGAAAACTCAGCTAGAAGAGTTGCTGGATAAGGGTTTCATTCGACCCAGTTTTTCACCCTGGGGTGCGCCCGTTCTATTTGTCAAGAAGAAAGACGGGACTCTCAGGATGTGCGTGGATTACAGGGAGCTAAATAAGCTCACAGTGAAGAATAAGTATCCACTGCCTCAGATAGATGACTTATTTGATCAACTGCAGGGTGCCCGAGTGTTTTCCAGGATTGACCTACGCTTGGGTTATTATCAGTTGAAGGTTCGGAAGGAAGATGTTCAGAAAACGGCGTTCCGAACGAGGTACGGGCATTATGAGTTCCTAGTTATGTCTTTTGGACTTACTAATACCCCTGCAGCGTTTATGGACTTGATGAATCGTGTATTTATGGATTATCTGGACAAGTTCGTTGTAGTCTTCATCGACGACATTTTGATTTATTCCAAGACAAAGAAGGAGCATGAAGAGCAATTACAGATTGTTCTGGGAATTTTGCAACGACACCAGCTTTATCCGAAGTTCTCTAAATGTGAGTTTTGGTTGGTTAGAGTCAGTTTTCTTGGCCATATTATATCACAGGAAAAGGTTTCTGTGGATCCGAGCAAAATTCAGGTGGTAAGAGATTGGCCACAGCCTAAAAACGTGCGTGAAGTACGTGGATTTCTCGGATTGGCTGGCTATTATTGGAAGTTCATAGAGTGATTTTTGAAGATTGCAGTTCCCCTTTCACGATTGACTCGAAAGAATGAGAAATTTATATGGTCGGCTGCTTGTGACAACAGTTTTATGGAGTTGAAGCAGAAGTTGACCACAGCTCCAGTTATAACGCTACCTGTCGAAGGTACGAGATTCAGTATTTACTGTGATGCGTCTGGAGTTGGACTTGGTTGTGTATTGATGTAGGAAGAAAAGGTGATTGCTTATGCTTCTAGACAGTTGAAGCCGTATGAGCAGAATTATTCTACGCACGACCTGGAGTTGGCAGTCGTGGTCTTCGCATTGAAAATCTAGAGACACTATTTATATGCGCAGCAGTGCGAGATATTTTCAGACCACAAGAGCTTGAAGTATTTGTTTACGCAGAAGGAGCTTAATATGCGGCAGAGAAGGTGGCTAGAGTTCGTCAAAGACTATGAATTTGAAATTAAGTACCACCCGGGAAAGACGAACAAAGTCGTTGATGCTTTAAGCCGAATGCCTACTGCGAGCCAGCCTTCACTTGTAGCTATGTCAGTTACGTTGAGGTCTGAGATTGAGAGGTTCGATGTGGAGATTGCGGGAGAATTGTCCAGTATGCTCACCAACATTTCTCTCAGGCCGATTATTCTAGATAAGATACGTGAAGCTCAGCAGAAAGATGTAGAGTGTGAGGAGCTTCGATTGAGCATGACATCTGGAGACGTGTCTGAATTTAATTTGTCAGACGATGGTATTCTAAAGTTCAGGCATAGGTGGTACGTGCCTAACGATGAAGAATTGAAGAAGGAAATTTTGGCCGAGGCACATTCTTCAGCTTACTCTGTGCATCCAGGAAGCACTAAAATGTACAGAGATTTAAAGCAACACTTCTGGTGGCCGAACATGAAGAGGGAGGTCGCCAAGTACGTTGAAACCTGTTTAGTTTGTCAACAGGTTAAGGCAAAACACCAGAGGCTGACCCGAACATTACAGCTACTGCCGATTCCGGAGTGGAAATGGGAGCAAATCTCCATGAATTTTATTGTGGGGCTCCCGAGGACGATGAAAGGACACAACGGCATCTGGGTGATCGTGGACTGATTGACAAAGTCGGCTCACTTCTTAGCTGTGAAGATGGCGTCTTCTATGGATCAGCTCGCCGAGCTTTATGTGCAGGAGATTGTTAGGCTGCATGGAGTGCCGGCTTCTATTGTCTCAGACAAAGATCCGAGATTCACTTCTAAGTTCTGAAGAGTTTGCACAAAGCTATGGGAACTCAGCTAAATTTCAGCACGGCCTTTCATCCTCAGGCTGATGGTTAGACAGAGAAAACGAATCAGATTCTATAGGATATGCTCAGAGCCTATGTGCTGGAATTTCAGGGATCGTGGAGCAGGTATTTGCCACTGATCGAGTTTCTTACAACAACAGCTTTCAGGCTACCATTGGTATGGCTCCGTATGAAGCTTTGTATGGTCGTAAGTGTAGATCTCCATTATATTGGGATGAGGTTGGCGAAGCCAGTATTGTTGGTCCCGAGATTCTACAGCAAACGGCGGAGAAGATTGCCTTTATCAGACAGCGTATCGAGATAGCTCAGAGTTGACAAAAGAGCTATGCTGACACTCGACGGAGAAAACTGGAATTCGAAGAAGGTGATGAGGTTTATTTGAAAGTTTCTCCGTCTAAAGGTGTAATGCGATTCGGAAGAAAGGGCAAGCTAAACCCTCGATATGTGGGGTCTTTTCCTATTTTGAAGAAGATCAGAAGGATGGCGTATTGACTGTAGCTTCCAGCTTCAATGGAAGGCATCCACGATGTATTTCACGTGTCTATGCTTCGGAAGTGTCTGCGCGATCCATCGTATGTTGTGGAGGCACGAGAGATCGAGGTACAGCCTGTCTTGACTTACGTGGAGAAGCCAGTGCGTATTTTGGAGTCTTCCATCAAAGTATTGCGCAACAAAGAAATTTCGCTAGTCAAAGTCTTATGGCGGAACCACGAGATGGAAGAAGCTACTTGGGAATGACAGCAGGATATGATGATTAAGTATC
This sequence comes from Begonia masoniana, assembly GCA_022432975.1. Classification (NCBI taxonomy): domain Eukaryota; kingdom Viridiplantae; phylum Streptophyta; class Magnoliopsida; order Cucurbitales; family Begoniaceae; genus Begonia; species Begonia masoniana. The sequence continues at coordinate 30,530,328 of CM039515.1, read as the reverse complement.
CTGAGTTATTTGTATGATCAAATTTTGAGGATAAAATTTTAAATAAGGTGGATGGAATGTAACACTCGGATTTACGAGATTTTTGCAATATAAAGGATATAATGACATTTTTGTAATTATGTCAATTAGGTCGGTTTCGTGAAAAGAAAACGTTATTACGATCCTAATGATTAATAAGGATTTTAAGAAAATTTCGGGAAATTTAGGGGTCGTAACGCTAATTTTACGAGAATTACGTTTATCGTAATATAAAGGATACTTTGGTAAAAATAGTAAATGAGATCCGAATTGCGAACGGACAGCTTTAATGGAACCCTAGTAATAAGTTTGATTTATTGGCAAAATAAGGAAATTTGGAGAAACTGAATCGTTAGTTAAATAACGAAACAAAGGGCGAAATAAATAGAAAATCAAAGGAAGGGCAAAATCGTAATTTTGCAAGTCAAATTTAAATAAACATCACAACCCTCTCCTTCTCCTTCACATCGACGATCTCCTCTCTTATTGTCCTTCTCTCCCAGGCGATCTCTTTCTCCCTCACGGCGATATCTCCCTTCCAACAGCGTTTCCTCTCCGATCAACCTCCGTTCTTCATGTTTTCCTCTCCAATCCCGACCTTAGGTACGATTCTAAGTTTTTAGGAAAATTTATTTTGATTTTTACGGAGTTTAAACAATTAGGGTTTTGTTTAGGGTTTCGTTAAAAACGTGATTTAGGGTCTGAAATCGATAGGTTTACCGTAGTTGTGGATGTAATGGATGTATTGAACGTTATTGGACGAAGTTAAGTCGATTTTTGAGAAGTGTTAAAGTTTGAGGATTTTAGGGGTTTTTTGGAAAAACTCGCTAATGGTGGTTTCGAGGTATCGAGCGTTAATTGTTATTAAAATGTCTCGATTAGTTAAGTTAGAATTTTAGAAATTTCCTTAGTTAAGGATTTCGTTAATTTGGACGTTGATGGTTTGAATTCGTTTTGACGTCGACGTTGTGAATTGCTTAGGTAAACGATGCTCGTGGACGGAGCTCGAAGTTCAGCACGCACGAGGTAAGTTCTCGTGACTTACTCTGGCCGATTGGCCTACACCGTACGTCGAAGTTGTATCGAGGAACCTTGATGATATGTTTGTTTAAATTGCGTTGGTTGGGTAGTTTGGTTTAGTTCTTTTATAGATTATGTTTTTAAGTCTTGATGGTATATATGCTGTATGTTTAAATTATACTATAAATTGTTTATGCATCACGTCTTTTCAAATAAGCATAAGAAAATGAATTTCCGCACTATGTTTTAAAGAAAATGGCGATGTGGGCCGAAAGGGGGCTATTGACCTATTGCGAAGGCTGAGAAGGGTCGGTCACAATACCACATCAAATATGAACCCATGTATGTTTATGGTCATGCGAGGTGTGGTTCAGGCATGACTGTGCGTGTTGCAAGCATGTACCCCCTCCGCTAGGTGGAAAGGATTGTCCAACTGCCAGACGTGCCCTCTCCATTTAGCGGGTAGAGATCTCGGTGACAACCTATGTAAAGATAAGAAAATATTGCATGATTTACGAACTCATATGCACATCATGCATTTGCATTTACGAAACTTGCTGAGCCTTTAGCTCATAGATTGTCTGTATGGTGTAGGTGATCTTGACATAGGTGAGGACGAGATCCCTCGACCCGATGAGTGATGTAGTTAACGGAGGATGGCTCGCGGGAGTGTGCTGGCGCAGGCGATGCTTAACCTGACCCGTGGGGATATACGTATGTGTTTTGAGGGTATTGGGATGTTTTGGGCTGATGGTATACTGGAAAGAATAATTGTATAGTTAGAACATTTTAGGATGTTTGGTTCTGGTTAGTTGATAAAACGTCGTATAGATGTTTTTGTAAACTGTTTTATAAAACGTTTTGTTAAGGCTTTTATCTAAGTTTTATAGAACTGCTTGGTGATTTTTAACAGGAGAAAACGTTTAGTTTTTAAACGGATCCACGCAGTTCGTTTTCGTGAAAATGTACTTCATTTTAATTACGTTTCGAGTCGATTTTGGGTGAGGTTACGGAGAACGTATGAACGTTGGGCAAGTTTATGTGAATTGTATCGTGGAGAAGTATGTATGTTTAGTGATAGTTGAGAAAGAAGTTAGAAGTGTTGAGGGTAGTGTTTATGTAGGAGAAAGAAAGGGAGAGGGAGGCAACTCCCTGGAATTTCAGATTCTAGGAGGGTGGCGATCGATCTCCTAAGGTGGGGATCGATCGCCTCTTTTGGTCGCCAGTCTCTGGAAAAATTCCAGAGAGTGTGGCGATCGATCGCCCAAAAAGGGGCGATCAATCGCCTGGCCATTGATCGCGGGGCGATCGATGGCCACAAAAAGGGGCGATCTGATCGCCCCTCCTATTTTGATGATGGCGATAGATCGTCCCATCACTTTTGGGACAAAAGTCCCTTTTTGTCCATGCCGATTGTTTTATTTACTTTTAATTGTTATAAATAATTGTTTTAAGTTTTATTTAAATTGTTTTTAAGTTTGTTAAATAGTTTAAAAGCATAAACTTCAACGATTTCGATTTTAAAGGTTTTATTTCCGCTCGAACGTTAGGGTCGCTACATCATGTGTAGGATAATTCTCCTCATAAGTCTTTAATTGCCTTGAGGTATAGGCTGTTACCTTCCCGTTCTGCATCAAAACACACCCAAGACCTATCTTGGAAAAATCATAATAAATGCTAAATCTCCCGTCTTCAACAGGGAGTGTCAGTATTGGAGCAGTAGTCAATCTCTGCTTCAAAGTTTGGAAACTGTGCTCGCAATCTTCAGACCATTCGTACTTCACATTTTTCCTCGTCAAACGGGTCAGAGGCGCTGCAATCTTCAAAAATCCTCCAATGAACCTCCTGTAATAACCTGCTAACCCGAGGAAACTTCGTATCCAGTAACACTCTTTGATTGTGGCCACTATTTAACCACCTGAATCTTCGTTGGGTCAACAGATATGCCATCACTCGAGATGACATGACCAAGAAAATGAATCTTATCCAGCCAAAACTCACACTTAGAAAACTTTGTATAAAGTTGGTGTTGCTTCAAAGTCTCCAATACCAACTTTAAGTGCTCCTTATGTTCTCCATCCCTGCGAGAATACACCAAGATATCACTGATAAAAACTATAACAAATTTATCAAGATAATCATGGAATACTCTATTCATCAAATCTATGAAGGCTGTTGGAGCATTCATCAATCCAAAGGACATCACTAGGAACTCGTAATGTCCATATCATGTCCGAAAAGCAGTCTTCGAAATATCTTCTGGCCTGACCTTCAGCTGATAATAGCCTGACCTCAGATTGATCTTTGAGAAAATCCGTGCATCTCGAAGTTGATCAAATAGATCATCTATCCTTGGCAGTGGATATTTGTTCTTGACGGTCAATTTGTTCAACTCTCTGTAGTCGATGCACATGCATAAAGTTCCATCCTTCTTCTTGACAAAAAAGACCGGTACACCCTACAGTGAAAAGCTGGGGCGTATGAATCCTTTTTCTACCAATTCTTCCAACTGAGACTTTAACTCTTTCAGTTCAGTAGGTGTTAATCTATAAAGATTCTTCAATACTGGTTCGGCTCCCGGATATACGTCAATGGCAAACTCTATTTCCCGGTCGGGAGGCAAACTAGGAAAGTCATCTAGAAAAACTTTCGGAAAGTCTTGAACAATTAAAACATCTTGAAGCTTTGTTTCTCCTGGGCTCTGAGTATCTATAATATTTGCCAAAAAAGATAAATACTTACCCTTTAGAACCTGACGAGCACTGAGGGGCTCCATCACAGATATCTTCTTTGTATTCTTCATGGCTTGAAAAGAGTGCTTCTCACCACCTGGGGGCTAAAAAATCACTGTTCCCAACCTGCAGTCGATAGTGGTATAATGCTTGAACAGCCAGTCAATCCCCAGTATGACGTCGTACTCTGTTATTCCCATAATAATAAGATCGGCTGGCAGATTCTTACTCACCACCGAGAAAACGCTATCACGTACAACTTGACTAGAATGCATACGCTTGTCGGAGGGTAACATCACCACATATGCTTGATCGATTGCCACTGGACACAAATCTAACTTGACCGCAAAAGTGGTCGCTATAAAAGAGTGCGTCGCACCGGAGTCGATCAAGGTATATGAGGCACATAATTAATCAATACAGTACCTGATACCACAGCCGATTGGTCGTCATCTCCCGACTCTATCATAGCAAAAATCCTTGATGTTGTACAAGTTGGGCCCTTCTTCAAAACCAGGCAATCTCTGCTGACGTGACCTGCCTCATTGTAGTTAAAGCACCGAGTGACCCTAGGCTTCGGGCAATCTCTGGCAAGATGTCCGGCTTAATTACAATTATAGAACTTGCCTGAGTTCATCCTGCACTCGCCCGAGTGATATTTTAAGCACTTCGGGCACTGAGGAAATTTTTCGATCTCTTGCACTCACTTTCCTCCTCTTTGACTACTTTGCCCCTTGCTGGGCCTCTTAATACCTCGCTGTTGCTGCTGCTGTGTAATCTCTCAAAAAAACTTTCGTGGAACTTCCCGTTGCTGGATGCAATTGAGGTCGGCTTCCTCCACCTCTAACGCTTTAGCAATAACACACTGTACGGCAAGCCTTTGATACCGGCTATCTTTACTCCCTTATAGATCTCAGGCTTTAGCCCTTGAACGAACTGTAGGACTTTGTCTTCATTCTTGCTGACAAGATGACTAGCAAATATGGACAAGGACTCATACTGCCGGATGTATTCGAACACTGATCTTGTTTGCTTCAGATGTAGAAATTCCATCCTCTTCGTAGCCTGAACGGTACTGTTGAAGTACTTGTCATAAAAGACATCCCTGAACTGTGTCCACGTTATAATCAACACATCGGTGGGGGTCTTCATTGTCTCCCACCAATACCGGGCGTCCTTCGCTAAGTGGAATGTCGCCAAAGTAACTTTATCTATCTCTTCCACCTTCGCATATCTGAACATACTTTCAATTGCCTAAATCCATTCTTCGGCAGCAGTCAGATCGGATGACTATCCTTCGAATGTGGGTGATCGTAGCCTCTGAAATCTGTCTCCGAATTGATCGTTGCTGGAACCGGAACTAGCACTCCCTTGTAACTCCCAGTTCAATAAGATGCTCAATTGACACAAAATCCCTTAGGAAAAGGATCCGTGTTCAAACCCACAAATATTCAAGAAGTGCTCGGGTGACTAGTGTTATGCAAACTTAAAATAAAGAGAAGAAAACAATAGAAATAAAGTGCAAGAAACTTAGCTAATGCTAGATGATGCAATGGCTGAGAGTTAAATGTTAGATGATGGCATGAAGCATGAAGAAAAAAAATAAATAAAAAAAATAAAAGACAATGAAGAGAAAAGTGGAAGAAGAAGTAATGGAATGAAGGAAATAAAAATGCAATAAAATAAAGGTGATTTGTGTGGCCGAAATTTAGAGAGTGAATGTGGGTGAATGTGAAGACAATAAAATAAAGAATACCCTTGGCGGATCCGTAGAGTGATCTTACGGGTTAAGCTCTCGGATAAACGTTTTCCGGGAGGAAAACGACCACCGTAGGCCGGGATTTTTGTCCTCAATCCTAATCTCAATGGAAAAGGTGAGGGAATAGCTAAGAGCTATCCTAGCAACCCAAGCTAGGTTAGCAATGGAGGGCTACTCCACTTGGTCCAAAGAACCAAGGAAAAACTCTAAAGGTTACCCACCTTAGAAGAGAGAAATAGAAATTTCATAAATGAGTAAAAAAATTGTTTACAAACACCAATCCTATGCTTAAATAGAAAATCCTAGGGTGGATGATTAGGGTTTCCATAAGGATGAATGAATGGTGGCCCTTGGATAAAAAAGGATGGATGGCCAAGATCAAGGCAAACAAGCACACATCCTAGGGAGGAGATGAATGTCATGCCTAAATGGATCAATGGAGGGAATCTTGCCACATCATCAATCCATGTTGCCACTAACTCTTGTACCTGCAAAATCATACCTTTAAATGTGGGCTCTTCATTGGGCCAAGGCTTCCTTTGGGCTCTTTTATGTTGATGTCTTCTTCCTTTGAGCAATTGGTTGAATTTCTTCAACCCATAATCCACCATCATACATCTAATCCTAACCACACAATCTAATGCATGATATGTAAATATATAATCCATACAATAAAGGCGAATGTATGACAAATAAGTTTGAAAAATAAAAATTACAAATTAATGGGCCGGGAAGACAAATTCCCATGGGCTAAGTGGCGAATCCTCCAAGTGCTCCTTATGCATTTCTTCCATAAATTATACCTACAAAAGAAAAAACACGTAATAAGTAGGAAGATGATTTAAAGTTTGGGACTTTACTAATTTTCCTTTTAATTGCAACTCGAGGCACGTCATCCTCTCCGGGTGATTTGAGAATTTGACCTCAAATCCGTTGGTTGACTTCTTCCCAAAAATGTCTCCTACGATTTCTTGTTTACTCCTTGAAGGTTCGAATTGGAATGCCATGAGGGCATGGTCTTTCGTTTTAGTGTGTTTCACCAAGAGATGTTCGAAAATAAAAAAGGGTAAGGATGGTCTTACTAATGTTTTCTTTGGTGGGGGTGGTAAAATTGAATTCAACGGCTACTTTGGAGGGCGATTGCCCAGTGATGGAAGGAAATTTTCCAACGTAGGTGAATCCGACAAATAGTGAAGTGGAAATGCTAAAATCTTCCAACCAAAGAAATAATCTAATTATTCTTAAGACCTCAAAGATAAAATAATCTTACCAATTAAACCTTAACTCTAGTTCTATGGTAGAATTTGTGGTAGTCAAATGATGGGAAATGGGGTTTTAGTGAACCACCAAATTGAAGTATAGTGCATTTATGGTTTACAAAAAGAATAAAATTCCAACATGTTTGTGTAGCTCTAAGAAAGGTTGTAGGAAGGTGATAGATTGGATCTAGTTCATAAATGAATTTCTTCCTAATTGATGGAAATGAAAAGAAAATTCCCTCAAGTCTTGGAAAGGATAGAAAGGGAGTGATGATCATGCTACCTAGTCCAAAAATAATTTCGTCACTTAATTCCATTTTCCTATGGGGCCAAGTAATTTCATTCTCTAATTGGCAAGACGTCTCTTCGTCAAACAAGGAATTTAGGTGTCTTTTGATAAAGGAAGGAATGTTCTCAAATTTTGGAAAGGAAGGGAATGGAGCTACTACCATATTTCCTATACCAAAAATGCTTTCTTCACTTATTTTGCTTTCCTCAACATTTTCCAAGGAATATGACACCTCTTCTTCGTATAAGGTTATCGTGCCAATTGATATGAGTGGGATTTTGACCTTCAATCAACCCGCATTTTGATAATAATAGATTTTCTTTTAATTTCCCTTCTTTGCGGGTGGTCTCATCATGAGCCACTTGCTCGAGAGTCATTGATAGCAATTTAATTTTTCTTCCTCCAAAATCAAATGTATAGCGGTTGAGGAATCCGTCATAGTTGACTCTACGGTCAAAATGTCATGGTCGTCCAAGTAAGATGTGGCAACTCATTGGGACAACGTCACAAATAACCGAGTCTTTGTATTTTCCTATAACGAAATCAACGGTTACTTGTTTGGTAATCTCATGTTCATTTCTATCGTCCAACCAACTAAGCTTGTAAGGTGTAGGAAGGGTAATGGTTTCTAATCCCAATTTATCGACCATGTCTTGGGAGGCCGCATTTATGCAACTTCCTCCATCAATTATCATAGAACAAACTTTATCTCTCACAGCACATCGTCTATGAAAAAGATTTTCCCGTTGGCAGTCCTTGTCCACATTCTTTGATATTAATGCTCGCCTTATGACCATTAACAGAGGTCCATCTCGAGGCTTTCATTCTTCAGAATCTTCTTCGCTTTCTCCAATTTCTAGTTCGTCCTTTTTAATTTCATTGTATTGACCTTCGTCGTCCTCACTTTCCCACTCTCCCGTTGACTCCTTAATGACCATGACACGGTGATTTTTACATTCATTAGCATAATGTCATTTTCCTAGGCACTTAAAGCATTGGACATCGCGTGCTCTTGGTCCTCTAGGTAAGGATTCTTGGCTCTTGTTTGGTGGAGGATGGTGAGGGGTATTAGGTGCTTTCGGGGGCCAATTTCGGTTGAACGGTCTATTCTCTTCATGTTTTTGGGCAGTTTTCTCAGGATTGAAGGGTCTTGGTGGAAATTTATTAGGCAAGTCAGTCTTGCGCTTTCTCTTAATTTGCCTCTCCACCGTGAGGGCTAATTGAATGACCAAGTCCATGGTCTCCAATTGTTGCATCTCCACGAGATCTCCTATGTCTCGATTTAAGCCTCTTATGAATCTAGCGATGAGTTGTTCTTGGGGTTCATTAATTTGCGCATCGCATATTAAGGGTTTCAAATTCGGTAAGATATTCATCTACCGAGAGGCTATTTTGTTTCAAAGTGTGGAGTTGATGAAAGAGTTCATGTTTGTAGTGACGAGGGACGAACCTATGGTGCATTAAGTCTTTCATGGAAGTCCATGTAGTAACGGGGTTCCCTAATGTTCTTACTCTTTGGGCCTTCAGATTGGACCACCACAAAGTGGCGTGGCCCGTAAGTTCAAGAGAGGCTAATTGGATTTTTACTCGCTCGGAGTAATCATGGCACTCAAAAACTCTCTCAACTTTGTCAACCCAATCTAGATATGTGTGCCCGTCACACGTTCCATCGAAAGGGGGAATTATAATCTTGATGTTGCAGAGGTCGTCGATGTCCCTACGACGATTTGGGTGATACTCTTCATCATCAACCCAATCCTCATCCTCCGAATAATAAGATGGTCTCCTTCTATGGGGTTCAGCCCATCCTTCTTCTATGGGTGGTTGTGGGGTATAATTACGACGTCTAGGACGTTCGGGAATGATCCTAGAGGAGGTTTCTTGTGAAGGGACTTGTTCATTGGTTTCTTTACGGGGAGGATTGTTTAAAAGGAATTGGACTTGTTGGCAAAGTTATGAACTACGCTCGTCAAAGCATCTTGCATGCCTCCTTGAGCAATAGTCTCCCCTTCGTGACATGTAGTTTCGGGAGGGGGAGTGCCCCTCGTACGATTTGATTCTTTATGGGGTGTGTCACGTGCAAAGCTGTTCCTATTAGTCATGTCTAAGTATTTTTAAATTTTAAGTTTAAGTTCTTGACTAAGTTGTTTCTCCCAAAAAAATTAGTGAGGTGAATATCTTATTTAATATCTTAGGAAAAATTTTAAGCACTAAGGGATGTCTCCTAGTTAAGACAATAATAAAATAGAGGTCATGCTCACTTATCAATGAAAATTTGAAAATCAAATAAACAACTTAGAAATTCTCAAAACACTTAGTGAACTAATTTTAGAATTAAATTTTCAACACTTGCAATTAACACAATTCTAATCAATTTCAATCAAGTTACTCACTTTAAACTAAAATCACCAAATATAATATTAATATCAACTAAATAACATCAAAAACAGCAAGTAAACATATTAAAACACAAGTTTTGTCAATAATAACATGCTGAAATCTTAATGTTAATATAGCAGAATTTTTTTCATGTTAACATAAATCAATATTCCCAATTTCTAGTTTGTAATTTAATTATCCTTGTAAATCTAATTTTGTGCAATTAAATTACATATGAATAATAAGTTAAATCCAAGTGCAAACATTCAGCAAATTATCATGCAAATAACATTAAATTGAGGCACTAAAATAGGAAAAAACGAAATAAGCAATTAACATGGAAAATCCGATTTTTATGGCAATAATTTAGGCTGATTTTAAGATTTATTTTAATCCGATTTTTGAGGCAAGTTTGCAGCAAATATTTCAAATGAATATCATGCTCCAAACATAGAAAAGTAGCATAGAAAAACCGAGGCAAAGATGAACAAAATTTGCGGCTAAATAAACTAAAAACCGAGAAGGAAAGTGAACGGAAATGAGATGTCTACCTTGGCCGAGATTTTCCTTAAATGTATACCATAATTTCCACGATATATTAGGCATTTAAATGACAATAATAATGTCAACAAATATCAAGGAAAAAATTGCATAAATTAGCACAAATATAGGACTGAAAATTGCTAGAAAGTAAAGGAGCCGCTATCCTGGTTTTATGTCGATTTTTGACTATTGTCATGGCAACTAAAACGCATCCTGGGAAGCCTTTTTGTCTCTGATACCACTTGACACAAAATTCCTTAGGAAAAGGATCCGTGTTCAAACCTACAAATATTCAAGAAGTGCTCGGGTGACTAGTGTTGTGCAAACTTAAAATAAAGAGAAGAAAACAATAGAAATAAAGTGCAAGAAACTAAACTAATGCTAGATGATGCAATGGCCGAGAGTTAGATGTTAGATGATGGCATGAAGCATGAAGAAAAAAAATAAATTAAAAAAATAAAAGAAAATGAAGAGAAAAGTGGAAGAAGAAGTAATGGAAAGAAGGAAATAAAAATGCAATAAAATAAAGGTGATTTGTGTGGCCGAAATTTAGAGAGTGAATGTGGGTGAATGTGAAGACAATAAAATAAAGAATACCTTTGGCGGATCCGTAGAGCGATTTTACGGGTTAAGCTCTCGGATAAACGTTTTTTGGGAGGAAAACGACCACCGTAGGCTGGGATTTTCGTCCTCAATCCTAATCCCAATGGAAAAGGTGAGGGAATAGCTAAGAGCTATCCTAGCAACCCAAGCTAGGTTAGCAATGGAGGGCTACTCCACTTGATTCAAAGAACCAAGAAAAAACTCTAAAGGTTACCCACCTTAGAAGAGAGAAATAGAAATTTCATAAATGAGCAAAAAAATTGTTTACAAACACCAAATCCTATGCTTAAATAGAAAATCCTAGGGTGGATGATTAGGGTTTCCATAAGGATGGATGAATGAATGGTAGCCCTTGGATGAAAAAGGATGGATGGCCAAGATCAAGGCAAACAAGCACACATCCTAGGGAGGAGATGAATGTCATGTCTAAATGGATCAATGAAGGGAATCTTGCCACATAATCAATCCATGTTGCCACTAACTCTTGTACCTGCAAAATCATATCTTTAAATGTGGGCTCTTCATTGGGCCAAGGTTTCCTTTGGGCTCTCATATGTTGATGTCTTCTTCCTTTGAATAATTAGTTGAATTTCTTCAACCCATAATCCACCATCATACATCTAACCCTAACCACATAATCTAATGCATGATATGCAAATATATAATCCATACAATAAAAGCGAATGTATGCTAAATAAGTTTGAAAAATAAAAATTACAAATTAATGGGCCGGGAAGATAAATTCCCATGGGCCAAGTGGCGAATCCTTCAAGTGCTCCTTATGCATTTCTTCCATAAATTATACCTACAAAAGAAAAAACACGTAATAAGTAGGAAGATGATTTAAAGTTTGGGACTTTACTAATTTTTCTTTTAATTGCAACCCGAGGCACGTCATCAATTGTTAAGACTGTTGGCGCATCAACTCTGTCAACTGTCTAATCGTAACTGGATCATCCTCTTCACTCCTCGGCCGTCTAGGTGTTCTCAGCCCCTTTGGTGGTCCAGACATTTTGCTAACTTCCTGTATCAAGGTTAATCACTCTCATAAGTATCTAATAACTAAAACTAAATACAAATACTTACAGTTGTCGAAGTACGTCATGCGGCGATTGGCGCTAGTAGATGATCATTTGAACGGTTTGACCAAAAGGCTCTGATACCACACTGTAGTGCCCCCGAGTTATCCACAAACTCGGATCACTACTTCACTCACTCTGATACCGCACTATAGAGCCCCGGACCTTGCGGACCCGGTTCGCTACCTACTCACTACTCACTACTAAGCCGTACCGTAAAAATTCGCGTAAAATTTAAAACTTTACTCCACACATTAAATATCATCGTTTAAACACGTTTAAAAACAATTTAAAACGTTGTAGCGGAAGACTTTCGTAGAAAATTAACTTTAATGAAATTTTGAATTTTTAAAGCGATGAACAGTAACTTCGGTTGACCCCGATCAGCGGTGGTTGACACTTTCTCATAAATCTTCTAACTTAAAACTCCTCAACTCTCCCAAAAACTACACTACGTACCCTTTTAACAAATCAATGCCTAAACCTACCTTCCCAATCAAAATTTTGAGTCAAAACGTAAACACTCTTTGTAAAATCCAAAAGGACTTTCCTTTAAAAATTTGTGCGCCATAACGCCTAATTCTCTTAGAAAATCAAAACCTCATGTAAATTTTATTTTCAAATCAATCAACCAAAACTATTATCCATAAAATTCTCATCCAGTATTAAAAGCATTTATATACATCAAAATCAACTACTAAAAGTTGAAATCCAACTATATAACCCAAAATGACTTAACACAACTCAAAATGACTCCAAACTGTTCACCCACACACCATGGTCAAAACGCCCTACTAGCCAGCCAGATCGTCCCACGACCGCACTCCTCCAACTGCCACATAGTCCTGGGCATGCTCTGAGTACTCACCGGGAATCACCTCGTCACCTACATCACAGAACTCATCTATTAGCCTAATACTAAGTAAGGAGTGCATAATAAAGGTAAATACTGAAAACCATACACATCCTAACATATGCAATTTCTACTGTTTCGTCTCTACTGTCGTTTCTGCTTTCGTTTCTACTTTCATTTCCGTCTCATTCTTACTCTTTTTTTATCTTACTACTGAGTTCTTCTTTACGTGCTAGGTCAAGGTGGCACACCTCGCGGTCCACCTCATGGGACAAGGTCAACCTCGACCTAGTAAAAGTGACACACCTTGCGATCCACTTCATAGGACAAGGCCACCACGTAAAGCAGGGGAAGAAGTGATGCACCTCACGGGACAAGGCCACTCAACTCCACCTTTATTATCTTCTTACGTATTTAACTGTTCGTTCTCATGTTTCACATCCTACTGTTTCATTTCATAAAAACATGAAAATTCATTTTCTTTTCGTTGTCGTATCGTAAAACCATGATGCATGCTCTACTATACATAAAAAAAACATAAAACACGCATGCACACAAACCTACTGAACTGTGATGTAGGTTCGAAGGCGAATATACCTACGTACACTACTTACCTAGATTCCTTAACAACTTGTTCGTAGATCGCTCACTAAACTGGGAAACTGGAGAACCTATAACATTAACATATTCATTAACTCTAATGACCTCGAATTTTTAAGATTCTAAAAAGAAAGCAACAATCTAAGCGTAATCCAACTAAACCCGAATTGACCTCTGTTTAGACTAACTTTGGAAATTCATAACAAATCCAATACTTATCCGATTTTGACGATTGAAAGTGCTACGGACTCCTTAAGATGTCTAGTTTCTAATAGTGAAATCCATTTAACAACACAATATCATTAGCTCAACCGAATTTAGCCAAACCAGAAACTGTTATGTTTCTATCCCAAATTTCAAATTTCTTAATTTTCAAAATTTCATCCATCTTCTCTTGCTCCCAATAAAATCCATAGATTTGTTGTTATAGCTTAATTAAACATTCAAAAGGGAAGAACTCAGCAACTCCAAGCATATTTTCGGATTTTCCAATTAGGGTTTAATATACCCTTCATAACTTCCAACCTTTTCCAATATAACCCACAATACATGAATATAGCATGAATTAGCATCTTACAATGAGAGAAAACAACAAGGTATTTAACCACCAAGAATAACCTTAAATCTCTATCCACCAATTTCTCATCAAACTCTAACCCTAAACCAAAACTAAACCATAAACTACTTACACCTACCTTAAACCGTTGAAATGGAGGAGAAAACGGAAGAACAGCGTTGCGTCGATCGCCGGCGTGAGGAAGGAAAACATAGAGCACAGAGAAGGGGGGTTTTTTCGCGTGGATAGGGTGAAGCTGATGAGGGGGATGTTTTTATAAAATTTTAATAATAATAATAATAATAAACCTAACTACATTTCTGCCCTCAACCTTTAATCTTTTAACAAATCGGTTAATTAGTCCGTTTTTAGTTGGATTTTCATAAATTTTTCTTTTCCATTAGCTTCAAAATAATTTCTTAGTTTCTGGTAGAAATTTTCAGCTCTCGATTCTGACTACAACACCGTCGTTTAACGGCACGAAAAATTAAAAATTGTGTAAACAGAAATTTTGGGTGTTACAGTGGGGGAGATTTAATCGATAAAAGTATAGGGGAGTGTGAAATCGTATTATATTTTATCATCATAAAAGATGGGGAGATTGTTAACTTAAAATGTGTTTAAGGTTAATATGTTTTTTATGATGTTTAATAAAATAGGTTCAATGATAATATAAGTTGATGATGTTTAATATATTGCTTGTTACGTTTCTTAATTGAAAATAGGGGTGGGCACGGGCCGGTTCGGTCCGGTCCCAAGCTCGGACTGAACCGGCCCGAACAGGTTCGGGATTTTTTTTCTCGGAACCTGGACCGGTCCGGTGCGGGACCGGGACCGAACCTGGACCGCACCCGAAATCCCGGTCCGGTCCCGGGTCCGCTCGGCGCCATTTTTTTATTTTTTATTTTTATTTTTAACAGAAAAAGGAAAAGAACCTCAATGGATTTAACAGAGGGCTTGTTGAAGCGGCTGAGGTGCTTCTGAACCTCGAGCCTCTGCGTGGAATCGCTCAGTCTAGCAGCAGATGAGAGAGAAATCAGACTCCATAACCAAAAGAACACAACCAAAGCTCTAATGGCGATTGTTCCGCCACAGTGATCAGAACCCATATCCAAAAATAACTCACATAACCCGAAATGCGAGACGCAAAACTGAAGTCAAAACCTCCATTTCAGCTACCAACCACTTCGCATAGCCAAAAACTTTGACGAAACGAGGAGGATGAAGATAGTTCTGCTTCCACACAAGCAAAGTCCACACTACCTAACTATTCCTTCCTTGTCTGTTTCAAACTAGTCTCTCACTGAACATTTCTCTCTCTTCTTCATCCGTTTGCATTGCCGGGGGGTAGTCAAGCTTTTTCAGAAATTATCCTCTCTCTCTCTCACTCTCTCCCCCCTTTCTTGATAATTATCAGAACTTCAGAAGGATGAAGATGGTGACTGGCGACTGGCGAGTAGACTAATCATAACGAACTTTTCCTGAGTATTTTCTTCGAATACACCTTCAATTGGAGAACCCAATATATTCATCACATGATCACCCAAACTTCCATTCAGTTTATCAAATTTGAAACTTCTTTTACGGTTTGATTTATCCTCAAAACAACAAGAACTAGACGTAGATGCAGGCATATCCCGTTTATCGCCGAACACTCTGAATTAGAATCGGAAAGATTTTTATTACTTCTATAGTCAAAATACGATAAGTCCTCAACCATTTCAAACCAAGCCATATCAGCAAATTTCTTTATTGAGCTTCTGTCAAAAACAACGAAAGAGGTTTTGAGGTGCTTCGGTCCGGTCCCGGTTCTTCGGGATTTCAGGCACTGGACCGAAGCTCCTCGGTCCAAGGTTGCCTTGAACTTGGACCGGACCTCGGTCCAAGGTTTATGGACCGTACCCGGACCGAACCCACCGGTCCGGTCCGGTTCCCGGTCCACGGTCCGGTCCTGCCCACCCCTAATTGAAAATGCCCTTGAAAAAGGGTATTTCGTACGAATAAGCTATTATCAAGTTTGTGATAGTCTAAATGAAGAAAATACAGTTTTGGAGTGCCTCAAGTGTCGATCAGAATGTAAAGGTGTTGGTCGGTTAATGCAGAGAAGATTGAAGTGTCGACCACGAGGATTGACACTTCAATCTTTTGAATTCCGTTTTCAACCGGTTGAGCTATATTAAAAACGGTTGACACCTTGTTACCTTTGTATGTAGATAGATGACCGTTGTAAACAAAACAGGTCGATCGCTTTAAGAATCGGTCGACACTTTGAATTGTTTCTGCTTGCATAGGTCGACACTTTTACATTCCGGTAGACACTTGAATTGCTTCTGTATGCATTGGTCGACACCTTCATGTTCCGGTCGACACTTGAATAGGCTATGTTTGCACAAGTCGATCCTTGTGGTCGATAATTTCAATTTTCTCTGCATTCACCGGTCGACACTTGTACATTCCGATTGACGCTTGAATTGGCTCTGTTTGCACAAGTCGATCCTCATGTTCGACACTTCAATCTTCTCTGCATTCACCGGTTGACACTTTTACATTCTGGTCGACACTTGAGGCACTCCGAAACTGTATTTCTTCATTTAGACTATCACAAACTTGTTAATAGCTTATTAGTACGAAATACCATTTTTCAAGGGCATTTTCAATTAAGAAACGTAACAAGCAATATATTAAACATCATCAACTTATATTATCCTTGAACCTATTTTATTAAACATCATTAAAAACATATTAACCTTAAACACATTTTAAGTTAACAAACATGTCGAAAGACACTGATGCCAAAACATTCCTCCAACAACTTGAGAAACGTTTTGAGAAAAACGATAAGGCTGAGACAAACACGCTTTTAGCTAAAATTGTCTCACTCAAGTATAATGGAAAGAGGAATATCATGGAGTACATAATGGAAATCTCTCATTTTGCTTCAAGACTTAAGGAACTTAAGTTAGAGCTGTCTAAAGACATGCTTGTTCACTTAGTCTTGATTTCTCTTCCTCCTCAATTTGGACAGTTTAAGATCAGTTATAACTGTAAGAAGAATAAATGGACGCTTAATGAACTAATATCTCATTGTGTCCAAGAGTAAGAGAGAATTAAGCATGATCGGACATAAAATGCTCATTTGGCATCATCTTCCAAGGACAAAGGAAAAAAAAGAAAGAAGGAAGTTGTTGGTGCTCGTTCTCAGTCGAAACAAAAGAAGTCTAAGGGCTTCAATTATTTCTTCTGTAATGGAGAAGGACATCAAAAGAAAGATTGTACCAAGTATCACACATGGCGCGTGAACAAATGTACATTTCTCAACATTGTTTGTTCTGAGGTTAATTTGGTTTCTATATCTAGACATACGTGGTGGTTAGATTCGGGTGTTACCACTCACATTAGTATGATTATGTATGGTTATTTGAGTTGCTGAAAACCGAATGATACTGAAAGATTCATCTTTGTGGGCGATGACAAATCAGTTGAAGTTGAAGCTATTGGACATTTTAGATAGTTACTAAAATATGAAAAAAATTTGGATTTGAATGATACTTTTGTTGTACCGTCTTTTAGACAGAATTTAATTTCTATTTATGCACTGGACAAATCAGGTTATTCTTGTTCATTTGGAAATAAAAAATTCAGTTTATCATTAAATTCAAATGTAGTGAGTTCTGAATTTTTATCTGTTTATGACAATCTATATATACTTGAAACCATAGCTTCATTTAATAAAACCTTGCATATTGATTCAAGAGGTACAAAACGTAAATTAACTTATAATGATTTAGTTTCGTTATGGTACAAGTGCTTAGTCCACATCTTTTAAAAGAAAATTGAAAAGATTGTGTCAGACGAGATTTTGGGTCATCTTGATATGACTGAGTTCAAGGTTTGTACCAGTTGTATTAAAGGAAAACAAACAAGTGTAAGGAGATTGGAAGCTAACCGAGCTTCAGAAGTCCTTAAATTGATACATACAGATAATTGTGGACCTTTTTTTCCTACGGCATCTTAGAATGGTCAACATTATTTCATATCATTTATTGACAATTTCTCGCGTTATGGCTACCTATATTTCATTCATGAGAAGTGTAACGCCTCGAGTTTTCTGAATCCAGTTTGTTACTCATAAACTCGAACTTGACTAAGAAACTTTGGACCAAATTTAAAATTTCGCTCGAGAGTCTAAATTTGACATTTTCTAAAACCTCAAAGCATTTAGAGACTTGCAGCGGAAATCATTTGAGCAAAAATAGAATTAAACAAAACTATAGAACAATATTTGAATAATCAGTTGAGATGTTAGGAAACATTCGGCCAAAAGAAACAAAGGTTTAAATCGCGAAATACTTTGAAAGTTGCAAAAGTCAAACTCGTCTGCCGCTGTACAAGGTCAACAAGAGGGCAGAAATAAAACTAAAGGTCTCCACCAAGGACGTCAGCCGGAGGAGTTATTCTTCTAGCTTCAGCCGATCGCAAAACGACAAGTTTTGCTACTGCATCTACCGGTGACATTAGTCGGATGATTGGTTCATCCCGCCTCAGCCGGTCACTAGACGACAAGTCTTTTACTCACGCCTTCCGTTAGGTAAAATACTCGTCACCATCCGGTTACAAAACGACAATTTACATCCTACATCTTCCGATGGATTTGACACACTACATCCACTGGTGGCTAAACGACAAAACTTCTACTACATCATCTGATGGATTTAACACTCGACATCCACCGGTCACTAAACGACAATTACATTCTACATCATCCGATGAATTTAACACCCGACATCCATCGGTCGCAAAACGACAAATTTTCTACTTATATCTTCCGATGGCTTCCACTGAAGACATCTTCCGATAGACAACAGAACAACAACTCAGCACCTGCCAATAGACATCGTCTATCAATAGAGAATAGAGCGACATTTCAACTACTCCTTGCTACACAAACACAACTCTGACTACAAAAAGAAATTTACTACTTCACTGTAACTATTCAGAAAAAATTCAAAACATTGCATTACTCAAGATCCAGTAAGAACCAACATTAAAACTCAACAAAATACTATTATCAGAAAGATCTCAAAGATATATTCAAAATATTGAAACCACTACTATCATGAAATCTCAACACGCTTAAATTGAAACATTGTCAACTAAACCTTCACACCAACAGACATCAGTTAAACCGCCTCATCAGGATACCAAAACGTGGCATGAATGTGCTTCAACAACTTCGCCTATTCCTCAGTAAATTCAGAGAACTCTCTAGTAGTTACCTCAATACCTACATCACAAAACTCATCTATTAGCCTAATGCGAAGCAAGTAAAGCAATAATGAAATGATATGCTGAAAACATAAAACCTAAACATGCAGTTTCTACTTTCTCATCTCAGTTGTACATTCGCTCGTTTACTGATCTGATCCCCCGTTCCCTTGGGAGTGGGATCAGTTTTTCCAATGTTATACATCCTCTACTCGATTAAGGGGCGGATGAATTCCCTTAATAGCTATTCTGATCCCTCAGTTCCCTTGGGAGTGGGATCAATTCTCCCAATGTTATACATCCTCTACTCGATTAAGGGGCGGATGAATTCCCTTAATAGCTATTACATTTCAATCTGTACTTGCCTTTCCGTGCAACTACATATAAATTCATTTTCGTATTCTTTCAAAAACGTGATGCATAACACGCAGAAAATACTCAAGCATGCATAAACCTACTGTTTTGTGATGTAGGCCCGAAGGCACACACAATACTTCACTTACCTGGATTCCTGGGAAAATGTTTGGTTGCTAACCACTTCGGGTTCTGCTCAAACCTAAAACCGTAGACAGTGTATTAGTTAAACTTCATTCTAAACTATCCAGGAGTCTAAGGAAATTAGTTTGGAAGCTCAGATCTTCGTGCATTCCTGATTCTGCACTTAACTCGAAACTACACTCATTCACAACACTCCCAAAACGCATACATTGCACTCCCTCTGTTATCTAACCGTCAAGTCATAAGGAAAAATGAAGGAACTCACCTAAGTCGGAGAAATCGCTGGAGAAATCGAAGGGAGGGACTCCTAGAGCACTCTGCCGAGCTGAGGAGCTGAGAATCGAAAAGAATTGGAAAACAGTGGCGGCTACAATGCATTAACTCTAAAAACCTATTCCTTAAATATGTTATCCATTTTAAATTTTCAATTACTCTTATGCCCTTGCCTAGTCATCCATTAACCCCACTTTTACTATTGTCATTAAAGTGTGTCATTAATTTAGAAAGAAATAAGACTTGGTTCTATAGAATCGGGTGTTACAAGAAGTCTCAATCTTTGGACGTGTTCAAAACCTTTAAAGCTGAGATTGAAAATCAGCTTGATAAAAGGATTATGGTCGTCAGATCTGATCATGGTGGTGAATACTATGGTCGGTATCAGGTGAACAACGTCCAGGACCATTTGCTAAATACCTAGAGGAGTGTGGTATTGTTCCTCAGTACACCATGCCTCGCCCAACATGAATGGTGTTTTTGAAAGACGGAACAGAATGCTTAAAGATATGGTAAGGAGCATGATTGCTCATTCGACCTTACCAGAATCCCTCTGGGGTGAAGCACTAAAGACCGCAACTTATATCCTTAATATGATACCTACTAAAGCGACGGCTAACAAAACATCATACGAGTGTTGAAAAGGGCCGAAAACCCATTCTACAACACTTACACATGTGGGGGGTGTCCAGCTGAGGCAAGGCCTTTACAGGCACAATGAAAAAAAACTGAACTCTAGGACTGTTAGTTGTTATTTTGTAGGGTATCCTGAATGGTCAAGGGGGTACAAATTTTATGATCCTATTGTAAAGACATTCTTTGAAACGGAAAATGCTCGATTTTTCGAGGATGTAGGGTTTATGAGGGGAGATAAGGAAGACATTGTCTTTGAGGAAGAATATGCTTCTCTTCCTTTGGTTTCCCTTGATTTCGAACAAGTGGATAATGAAAAAGAAAATGTTGAATCACCTCCTGAATCTTTTCAGAAAGTCATTCCTGAAGAACAAACTCAATAGCCTCGAGATAATATGCCATTACGGAAGTCTACTAGAGAGAGAAAAAGTACGATTTCAGATTATTATATCGTATTCCTACAAGAAAATGAGGAACTCGGTGAGGTAGAAGATGACTCTGTCACTTTCTATCAAGCCATTAAGAGTTCTGCTTCTCAAAAGTAGACTGATGCCGTGAATGATGAGTTAAAGTCCATGAAGGAAAATGATGTTTGGGATCTCGTCCCGTTGCCTGCAGGTTTGAAACTCGTCGATTGTAAATGGATTTGTAAATCCAAAAGGGATTCAAAAGGTAATATTGAGAGATTCAAAGCACGTTTTGTTGCTAAGGGTTTTACTCAAAGGGAAGACATCGATTATAAAGAAACTTTGTCTCCGGTATCTACGAAAGATTCCTTTAGAACTATAATGAAATTAGTAGCTTATTTTGATTTAGAGCTACGTCAGATGGATGTAAAGACGACGTTTTTCAATGGTAACATTGATGAAACGATATATATGGTGCAACCCGAGTTCTTTGATTTGGATAAATCAAAGGACTTAGTTTGCAAATTAAAAAAATTCATCTACGGGCTAAAACAAGTTTTCCGTCAATAGTATTACAAATTTCATCAAGCAGTCACCTCATCTGGTTTTGAGGCGAATAAAGTTGATGATTGTGTATATCACAAATTTAGTAAGAATAAAATTATGTTTCTGGTTTTATATGTCGATGACATATTATTGGCATGCAACAATATAGGCTTGTTGCACGACACCAAGAAATTTCTTTCAAAGAAATTTGAAATGAAAGATTTTGATGACGCCTCTTTTGTATTAGGAATCCAGATATACTGAGATCGTTGTCGAGGTATACTTGGATTATCACAAAAGAGCTATATCGAAAAAATTTTAAAAAAATTTGGCATGCAAGAATGTAAACCAGAGATACTCATATTACCAAATGAGACAAAATAAATAAAAGTCAATGTCCCTCAACTGACTTTGAAGGCAAAGAAATGCAAAAGGTTCCTTATGCTTGGGCTGTAAGAAGTTTAATGTATACTCAAGTATGCACGCGTCTAGATATTGTGTACATAGTTAGCACGTTAGGTAAATACTTGAGCAATCCTGGATTGGACCATTGGAAAACTATAAAAAGGGTACTCATATACTTATACAGAACCAAATGGTACATGCTCACATACAAGAAATCAGATCATTTCGTGATCAATGGGTACACTGATTCTGATTTTACTGGATGCCAAGATGACTTGAAGTCAACGTCGGACTATATTTTTCTTTTAGCTGGGGGAGCTATCTCCTAGAAGAGTGCTAAGTAGAATATTACGACATCTTCTACTATGGCAGCTGAGTTTATAGCATGTTATGAGTCATCCAACTAGGCATTATGGCTGAATAACTTTGTTACGGGATTACGAATCTAAAATGGTATTGAAAGACCATCTTGGATATTGTGTGACAACTGTAATACCCGGCTCGTACGGATTTTGAATTTAATATATTATATTAATATTTTATTATATATGTGGCATTTTTGGTAAATATGTCAAATCAGGTCCGTTTTACGAAAAGAAAGCGTCATTAAAATCCTAACGATTAATAGGAATTTTAAGAAGTTATGAGAATTTTCGGAATCTAAACGCTATATTCTGAGAAATTTCGTTTCTCGTAAAATGAAGGACGTTTTGGTAAAAATAGTGAACGGGGTCCGTTTTGCGAACGGACAGTTTTAAAAGAGCCCAAATAATAAGTTGGAGTTATTGGTAAAATAAGGAAATTTGGAGAACCCGAATCGATGGACGGTTAACGAAACGAATGACGAAACTTATATAAAATCAAAGGAAAGGGTAATTTGGTAATTTACCAATTCAATATTATAAATTTAAGGGAAAAGTGCTATTTAGACTCCAACGTATGAGGTCAGTGACCATTTGGTACCTAACGTTTGTTTTGTACCCAATCAAACCCTAACGTATAAAACGTTTGCAATTCAAACCCTGCCGTCAATTTTTCAGTTAAAATTGACGGATGCCTTTTTAAAATTACTAAACTACCCCCTCTCTCTCTCTCTCTCTCTCTCTCTATGGCAGAGCAAACATCAACCAAAGATCACCGAAATTTCATCTCTCTCTCTCTCTCTCCATGGCAGAGCAAACATCAACCAAAGATCACCGAAATTTCATCTCTCTCTTTCTTGCCATTCTGTCTCAGTCATCTTGCTCTACTGGTTCTACGTGTTTTCTTGAATCTATCTCTCTGGTTCGAAATGGCGCCGTCCTTGAGCTCGATCTCCTTCGTTGATGCTGCGCGATATGCAGAAATGGACGACAAGAAGAGAAAGAGAATGCTTTCAAACAGGGAGTCTGCGCGACGATCGAGGATGAAGAAGCAGCGGCGGATAGAGGAGTTGATTAACGAGCAGTCGATCCTGAAAAGGAGCATCGCCGACCTTCACAAAGCTTATGCGGCGGTGGCGCACAAAATCTGCTCTCTCGAGTCGGAGAAGGAAGCTTTGATGGATGAAAAAGCGAGATTAACGCAGAATCTGAACCAATTGGTCCTGATTCATCGAGGATTTAAGCAGAGCAGTCGGTCAGCAAACTCAAAAGTGGCGCCACCGTGGCCGGCGGCCGCTGAAACTTTCCCTGTTACGACGTTTGCCGGAATGCTGGGCATTTAATATTTCATCAGATTGTACCTTTTTTCATATCATATTGAGAGAGAGAGAGAGAGGGTAGTTTAGTAATTTTAAAAAAACATCCGTCAATTTTAACTGAAAAATTGACGACATGGTTTGAATTGCAAACGTTTTATACGTTAGGGTTTGATTGGGTACAAAACAAACGTTAGGTACCAAATGGTCACTGACCCCATACATTGGAGTCTAAATGGTACTTTTCCCTAAATTTAATCAAAACCATTTCTTCTTCATTTCATTTTCTCATTTTCTTCCCTGTTGCCCACGAAACCTGATGCGAACCACGCCAACGATGTGACGGTGACCCACGACCAAAATATTGGCGTCGTCGCTAACCCAGAATCTACAAGTTCGAAGAGGAAATCCTTGACCCGAAATTTATACAGATCCGAACCTTGGAATAAGGAGGACGCCACAAACGAATATGCCTGTTCGTTTGATAAGTCAGATTTTGAACGCCACAAGGAGAACCTTGATAAGTTCGGAGTTTCTTCAAGAAACTAAGAGAAATTCTCTCACAATTAGATAAAACCTGAATCCTTTTTTATTCATCTAAGAATCAATTTATAGGCATGAAACACCCCTTCATGCTAGGGTTTCTAGGATTCCTTTAAGAACAAAATTACTAATCTGTCCTTGTAACTCTTAATTAAAAATAATGACAATTGCTAAAATAATGACAAATATGACAAGTACTTTTTAAACCCTAAAAACGACAATCGAATTAACTAAATAAATAAAACGACAATGACATAAATATCATCCCAAAACAGCTTGGATTACGAGAAAAATCTCTGGTATCTCTGGTTCTTGGTTCCGAACGCAATTTCCTTCTTGAGGTAAGATTTGAAGAACCAAATTGCTCATTTGCTCTTTGATCTGCTTTGCCTTTGCTCTCGTGATTGGTCCAGCCGTATCTTCAATTGGATCCTTATTCTTGGGCTTTGACTTGGTCTGAACTTGGATCACATCATTCCTTCCCCCTTCGAAAAGATTCGTCCTCGAATCTCCTGCATCATATAAAAACAAATTAGTAAAATTAAAACATGTGCTTACATTACCGTATTCACTCAGTTGGTTGATCTTGTAAGCGGTGTCGTTGATGCGCTCTAGGAATTGGAAAGGATCATCTCCTCGAGGTTGTAAGTTGTTATCCCGTGTGTTCGGAAACCTATCTTTTTGTAGATGTAGCCAAACCATATCTCCGGGTTCAAAAATATATCTTACCATTGTATGAAATTGCTTAACAAATTCATCATTTTTACACTCAAACCTGGTTGATGTTTCCGGTTGACTTGGAACTAACGTACTTGGTACGAGATCTTTTTGCTTCTTAATCTCCCTCAACGGAGAAATTTGTCTCCGAAACTCCTCGAGAATGTCATATTTATTTTTCTGCAAAAGAAAAGAAACAACACTTGGAAGAAAACTTGGTAAGTCGTTAGATGATAAATAAACATCTTTATATAAAAGCAAAATCATCTCACGCTTATCCTCACTTTTGTTTATCAACACGATTTGTTTCTCACTTGACTTTTGTTCACTCTCTCCCTCGGTTTTTATCTTTTTTCCCTCAATTTTTCTCTCTTGCTCCCTCGGCTTTTCATCCCTCTTTGTGCTATTTTCAACTATTTTTCTTTCACCACTTGCTTTTTCTATTTTGGCATCTTTTTCAACTAATTTCTTTTCACCTTTTTCTTTCTCCCTCTCATCCTTAATGATTTGAAATTCTTTCGTGATCCTCTCTTGATCTTCTCGATCCTCTTTGACGTTGGCCCGTATCATCGTCATCTCCCCATGCTTGTAATACTCATCTACACTTCGACTCCCTTGCCGAAGAGTTTGCAATTTGTTGTGTAGATCACGCCGGTAATGACTCGGTACAAATCGACGTCGCATCACTCTCTTCATCTCTGCCCAACTCTCAATAGGAAGGTCTCCATCTTGCTTTCGATCGAGACACAACTTGTCC
Organism: Begonia masoniana; assembly: GCA_022432975.1. Lineage (NCBI taxonomy): Eukaryota > Viridiplantae > Streptophyta > Magnoliopsida > Cucurbitales > Begoniaceae > Begonia > Begonia masoniana. The sequence goes on along the minus strand of CM039515.1, from coordinate 30,504,916 downwards.
TACCACACTATCGCATACTGTGTAAATTCTATGGCAGCAAGCTTCACTTTCTTTCGCTCGGAGTAATTGTAGCAATCAAAAATTAGCTCTATTTTCCGCTCCCAGTCCAGGTACTCCTCCGGATCACTTTTTCCTCGAAACTCAGGAATCTTCATCTTGTTGTTTCCCAAATTATAATCGAGTCGGCCTCGGTCTTGTCTCGCACGGTCATTCCCATGTCTTCCACGACTACCCATAGATACCCTATCAAGATCATCCTCCACGTTCCTCTCATTAATTTCATTGATCACTTTCGCAAGGACTTGCCTCCGCTGATTTCTCCTCAGTGCATTCTGTTGAGCCTGGGGTTGTACTCGTGTCACAATCTGTTCCACTTGATCAATTCGCTCGTGGAACTCATTAATCCCTTGTCTAATCAGCCGCCTCATCTCCCCCATGATCGCTTCCATTTGTAAATTTGGAATGTTAGCTGGTCGTTGATTGTCTTCTGCGTCGGACATGGCTAGGTATTCTCTGCAAGAACGTAGAAGGTGAAGTAAAATAGGACCCCACAACACTCCCTCGCGTGTTTCACTCGAAAATGTGGAAAATCACTCAATTTCACTCGTGTTTGCTCTCAATAATACTGACTTTTACCTTTATATATGCTCACCCACTCGTGCCTTTTTCCACTCTATTTTTTTTTTTTTTTAACTAATCAAATAGTAATAAATGAGTCTTCCTGCAATAACAAAAATTGACAAACCAAAATAAAAAGAACAAAAAAATAAATAAATAATGGCAAAATAGGTACTACAATTGCGAAACAAATAAGAAAGTAAAAGGTGAAGAAATATAGGACCTCACAGCACTCCCTCACGTGTTTCACTCGAAATGAAGAAAAATCGCTCAATTGCACTCGTGTTTAAACTCAATAGTATTGGCTGTTACCCTCTAATATGCTCACTCACTCATGCTTTTTTCCACTTGAATTCTCTTTGATTTCTTTCGAAACTAACCGAATAGTAATGAAAGTTCACAAGTGGCGAACCAAACAAGACAAACCAAAATAACAGACACTGCAATTAGTGATGAAAGAACTAGCTCAAAATAATTAGAATAGTATAAGGATGCAAAGGAACAATCCAATGAAGTAAGCTAGTCAAACAAATTTAAAGAACCACAATTTTTTTTTTTTGAATTTGTAACCGAATTTGTAACCGAATTGGTAACCGAATTTGTAACAGAATTGGTAACCGAATTTGTAGATGACGTTTTAGTACCCAAACCAAATCGGAATTTGACGTTCAGGTATGATTTGAACAGATAAAAATCTCATCTAACAACTTAAAGAATAACACTTTAGCAATCGGAATCTTTATCAAGATGAAAACTGCGAAATACTTTTAAACATTACCAATCCTTAACAGGTACGAAATTTCACTTTTGAATAAGCAAACAAGATCCGATTTTAACGTTTCAATACAGATCGGAAAGATAAAACGCTAATTCACAAATCATAAGATGCTGACAATTTTGTTTGAGGTCTAGAAAATATTCGAATGATTAAAATGGTTTTAACCAGATTCGAGTACACCAGAACGAAATCGACGACAGTTACAAAAATGTGCATTTGAATAGGCAAACAAGATCCGATTTTGACGTTTCAACACAGTTCGAAAAGCTAACACGTCGTTCTATGATTCATATGAAGACGATGTTTGCGTTTGACGCATATTTGAATAGCGAATCATTGAGATAAATTGAAACAGATTTCAAGACTCAAGAACAAAATTTCTGAAACAAAACAAAACGGAAAGGAGGGATAAAACCTGACGAACTCGATTTGGCTCTGATACCAAATGATGCGAACCATGCCAACGATGTGACGGTGACCCACGACCAAAATATTGGCGTCGTCGCTAACCTAGAATCTACAAGTTCGAAGAGGAAATCCTTGACCCGAAATCTATACAGATCCGAACCTTGGAATAAGGAGGACGCCACAAACGAACATGCCTGTTCGTTTGATAAGTCAGATTTTGAACGCCACAAGGAGAACCTTGATAAGTTCGGAGTTTCTTCAAGAAACTAAGAGAAATTCTCTCACAATTAGATAAAACCTGAATCCTTTTTTATTCATCTAAGAATCAATTTATAGGCATGAAACACCCCTTCATGCTAGGGTTTCTAGGATTTCCTTTAAGAACAAAATTACTAATCTGTCCTTGTAACTCTTAATTAAAAATAATGACAATTGCTAAAATAATGACAAATATGACAAGTACTTTTTAAACCCTAAAAACGACAATCGAATTAACTAAATAAATAAAACGACAATGACATAAATATCATCCCAAAACAGCTTGGATTACGAGAAAAATCTCTGGTATCTCTGGTTCTTGGTTCCGAACGCAATTTCCTTCTTGAGGTAAGATTTGAAGAACCAAATTGCTCATTTGCTCTTTGATCTGCTTTGCCTTTGCTCTCGTGATTGGTCCAGCCGTATCTTTAATTGGATCCTTATTCTTGGGCTTTGACTTGGTCTGAACTTGGATCACATCAAAACCAGAGAACTCTCTCTCTGGCCGCCGACGCCTCCTCCCAATCCGACTCCGTTCCGACCTCCGATCGTTCCGTTTTCTTCGTGCTTTCTCCTTCAATCGACGTTCTAGGTATGAACCTACAATCTTAGAGCTTTTATTTCGATGTTTATGGAGTTTTAAACAATTAAGTTTCGTTTAGGTTTTGTTAAAAATCGAGATTTAGGGCTCGAAATTGATAGATTGTTATAGTTTACGAACGTATTGCACGTATTAAGCGTTATTGGAAGAAGTTAGGACGATTTAGGAGAAATGTTAAATTTGTAAATTTTGGATTTTTGGAAAACTCGTAAATTGGATTTCGGGGTATCGAGCGTAGATTAATGGATTAAATGCCTCGATAAGTTAAGTTGGAATGTTAGGAAATTCCTTTAGTTAAGGTTTTGACAATTGGACGATTATTAACTTAAACTCGTTTTAACGTCAATCCTTGTAAATTGCTTAGGTGAACAGCGCTCGTGGACGGAGCTTGAGCTGCTTTGGACACGAGGTAAGTTCTCGTGATTCTTCTCTGGCCGATTGGCTTACACCGTACGTCGAATGTCGTGTCGAGAAATTTTGGAGATGCACTTGTTTTATATTGCTTTGGTTGGGTAGCTAGGCTTATTTGTTTTATAGATTATGTTTTACAGTCTTTGATGGTATACATTATTGCTTGTTTACTTTAAGATATGAACTGTTCACGCATCACGTGTTTTAAAGAAAAGCATGAAAATGAACTTCCGCACAGGGTTTTAAAGATAATGTAAAGCATAACATAGGCCGAAAGGCATATCGGCCGAAAGGCATATTGGCCGAAAGGCGTATCGTTTATCGGTCACGCGAGGTGGGGCTCAGGCACGGCTGTACGTGTTGTAAGCGTGTACCCCCCACCTCTAGCTGGAAAGAGTAGTCCGCCCGCTGGATGAGCTCTCTCCGGTTAGAGGAATAGGATCTCGGTGACACCTATCGTGCATTGCATAGTAAAGAAAATAAAGCATGATTTATCGAACTCATACGCACAGCATGCATTGCATTTACGTAGAGCTTACTGGGATTTCATCTCATAGTGTGTATGTATGGTGTAGGTGATTACGAGGATACAGGTGAGGATGAGATTCCTCCTCCTGAGGCTTGAGTCTAGTTGACGGAGGATGGTTGCGGTGGTGTGCTGGCGCAGTCGACGCTTAACCGACCCGTGGGGAAGTATGTATAGATTTTGAGGGTTTTTGGGATGTTTTGGGCTGACAATTGTATAGACATTTTAGGATGCTTGGTTCTGGTAGTGGATAGGTTTACTTCTGAAGTTTATAAACTACTTTGTTAAAGTTTAACTTGAATTGTAAGTGATTTTTAACAGGAGGAAATGTTTAGGTTTTAAACGTAACCACGCGGTTTGTTTTTGTAAAATGTGCTTGGTTTTGAAATGCGTTTTGGGTTGTTAAACGAGGGAGTGGTGAAGTATAAATTGTAGAGTCGAGGTTGCTACAAAAATGTAAGGGAAATGTATGGTTAAGTTTGTTATTGAATTGGGTTTACAGGGAGATGAACAAGATGAAAAGGGCGAGGAAGGCAGAGAGGGTGGCGAATGATCGCCTGAGGAGGGGATCATTCGCCCCTCATGGTCGCCGCTCTCTGGAGAAATCTAGAGAGCGTGGCGATCAATCGCCACAAATTGTGGCAATTGATCGCCACAAGCGATTAGCAACAGGCGATTAGTCGCCTGTTGCACTCGCCTAAGGGCGATTATTCGCCCTCCTTATTGGGCGAATAATCGCCCCTGTATTATGGGCGATTGCCCTTTTGGACCCTCGACACTTTAAATTTTTAATTAAAGTTTTATTTAATTGTTTTAAATGGTTAAATGTTTATTTAAATAAGTTTGTATTTTGGTTTAAATGGTTATAAGTTAGATTACAACCCCGACTTCGATTCTAATTTCGATTTCGATTTAATTTCCGCTTAAAGTTAGAAATAAAGTTTAAAGTATATAGGAATAAAAAAATAAAATAAAATATATGTGTACGGGAAATTGGGTACAGTATTAGGGTCGTTACAACAACAGTCAGCTGTAATGTTTTCTAATAACAACAGGAACTTCTCAGTGTCTAAATTTGTAAACATCAAGTTCCTTGTTGTGAAGGAAAGAGTTCAGAGTGATCAAATATCTATAGATCACATTGAAACAACCTTCATGGTTGCGGATCCAATCATCAAGGGATTACGACCCAAGGTCTTTCATGAGCATGTTGCTCATATGAGGTTGTATCTCTTGGAGATATTGAGGTTTAATGGGAGTCTGTATATTTTATGTGATTCTATTCTATAGACATTTGTAATGAATATTTTGGTTATTACAGTATTCATTTTATGAGGTATTCATTTAATTCACTCTAGCATTTGAGTTTTAATGATCTCAATAAAGTTTTAGTTAGACCAGCTGGAAATATGCATGTTAAAACATATTACATGTCCATGCTACACATCCATATTTGACTTGTGTCATTTGGTTATGTTGGTGTTTGTGATCTTTGATAGGTTTAGTTATGATAATTATAATGAGAACCGCTTTGATCCCGAATTTGATATAATTGATGGATGAAATTGTTTGAGTATACTCTGTTTAGATGATAACAAAATTTGATATCATAAGGATAAGTTATAATATGTAATAAATTAGTTTATAATTTGATCCAAGTAGGAGATTGTTCAAATTATAAGGATTTATATTTGATCCAAGTAGGAGATTGTTCAAATTATAAGGATTTATAATTCTATTTGGATCTAAATTATCAAACTATAAATTATACATTATGTTATCATCGGGTTTAAGTCCATATTAAAGCAATTTAATATGATTTCAAAGGACTTTGGAACATATTGAATATAATATGATTGTATTATAATGTGTAGAGACATTAGGGATAAATTACCAATTTGTGATGGACAAAATGATAAATTACCCAATTAGGTTAAATAAAGGGTTATGGTCCCCAATTCACAGCGTGAACATTTTGCCTCTTTGGAGCCTCCATCACTCTAGAGCGCATTGAGAAGGCGATTGTCGAATTTGAAAGATCCACGTACCTGATTTACAGTATTTTGACATTCAGACAATGGATTCGGGTAAGTCTTTCTTGCTTTAATGATTTCCTTGTAGAATTTCTAACGTATCGATTTGATAATTAAGTTTTTGTGTTTTCATTAGTATTCAATAATTCTAATGAATATAACAGTTTTAGGATGATTCTTCCATGCAATTCACATTGAAATATACCTCGTTAAAAAATTTACGTGTAAAGATTGATAAAATTAATTTACATAATGTGACGTGACATATGAATATTGGATATAATTTAACAATTATATTATGTGTTTTTATGTTCAATAATATTTGTGTATTGTAAATTCCCATAAGTCCATTGAAATAACCAAATGGGGTAAAGAATTATCAGGCTTTAGACATGTAATGAAATATGAGATTTTAATGTGCAGAAGTCAATTTTGTAGGAGATAATTTTATGATACTCCGACTTACATGTTATATTGGATTAAGGTCTAAAGTCAAATTATAACTATTTACTCCAACATCTCATGAGAGAGAGTTTTAAGGGTAAAGATGCAAAAATAAAAATAAAAATAAAGATCAAGAAATTCTCTTGACGGGAAAGATTGATAACCAACATATTCAAACTTGGCAACAATTTTTCAAAAACTCAAATCTAAGGCGATTTCTTAGATTCATATATGTTTTGTATTTTGATTATTGTGATGATTCACCGTACGGTATATGGTTTTAGAGAATAAGTATTTATAGTTTTAATACTATTTTAAGCTTTTGATAATTTATCGAAATCTATTTATTCAAATTTTAGTGGGTCATTATTATATTGTCTTATATATAAATTTAAAATATGGTAAAGTATTATTTATGAGCAGAGAGTGGAATAATGTACTCTAGTGTCTTGACACAATGCACCAATACTTTTCTAATATTTCTATTACATCAAAAGCATTTAAAGGTGACAATAAGGAAACTTCCTCCCAATTTCTCCCTACATTTTTATATACACATAAAGTGAGACATTATGGGCATGGCTGCTTTTCTATTGTCACTACTCAATCTGAATAGTATACATTTATTATTCAATGTTGTTGCGCATTAAAAGTAGCACGAATATATTAAATTAATAACAATATAAATTAGATGGTCTAGCCCGGCCATAACAAAGTTGACCCAAACTCGCTAATTTCAAGAGTTTGAGTTTAACAGCTATTATTTTCTTTTCTTTTCTTTTTTTCCTTTTTGTGGTACGTGGATATGGTAGTGTTTCCAGTAAAAAGTAATACTAGATTTATCATCTAAATTTACATTCTATTTTTTTTTTTTTTTTTACCTCTTGATCTTGTATTTATTGGTTGGTGTAATAAGTTAGATATATTATAATTGTTAATACAATATATTAATTGTATTAATCAATAAATGTCACACTGGTAAAAAAAAATTTAGTCTAAATAGGTAGCATAATTCTCTGATAATTACTAATTAATAAATTTAGATATAATAATACTACATCTCTTAAAATGATCAACATTGATTGAAATTAGTATGTGCTGTTTAACATCATTGTTTAACTTTTGGACTTTTGTGACAATTGGAAAAAATGAAGGCAGCAGAATATGACTTTCAATTAGACATTTCAATAATTTATTGTTACATTAAATTATTATTATTATTTATTTGAAGAATTATTTATTGAAAACATTTATTTATTTGTAAAAAAAAATATATTCAATCCATAAAGGCGAGCATGTCCACCCTCGAAACACGATTTCATTTGATCCGATATCATTCAAAATAGTGTTTTTTAGAGGTGATATTACGTGCTTAGAAAATTAATATAAGCTCTTAGTTAAACACTATCTACATGTAATAACATGTAACCGTAACGTACAGTGCGTACCCTGAACTTAAGGGATCCAAGGATACGTACGTTAAACTTTTCGACTCAATGAATGTTAAAATTTAACCCACAAATAAAAATTTATTAAAATTATCACGTAAGTTGTATATGATGTTCCGTTCACTTTCTCTCTCTATTTCCACAATCGAAGATAGAGAGATAGCAAAATCGAGCCCCAACTCGATAGTTGGAGAGAGAGAGGGGGTACTTTATTCGATGAGGAGTGACATGGATAAAAGCAAAGATCTTGGATTGAAAGTGGCACCACTTGTTACCTTAGCATATTTTATTTCGTGCAGCTAACGTAATTATAGTGCATAGTTTAATTTAATTTGAGTGACTAGTTTATATTTAAATATTAATCTAACTTAGTTGTATTGATGCACAAGTTCCGGCCACAATTTTAGACTTGATTAAATATAAACTATTTTAGTAGACACCAAATCACTTGGACAGCTCCCATGTACAACATTAATATCATTAGTTTTTAGTCCACATAACTAAAAATCATATAGTTTTTAATTAATTAATTAAAATCTCATTTAAATCTTAATACCATAATTATTTTTAATATAAAATGGGTAAACTATAATTATGTAATTACATAGAACAATTTTCTAACATCTAATAAAGCTTAATAAATAAAAAAAATTAAATTATAATTATAATGTTACTAAAAGATGTTAAATCTACTATGATCAAATGCCACATAAATTGAAATAAGTTCAAAATTGACTCATCCTTTGTTTTACTTTGGAATAAAAATGAGGACATTTCGATAATTAATAGAAAAACAACTACTATAATAATTATAATAATAGTTTGTCACGTTACGTAATCGTAAATGTTGAATGTTAGGGTTTTTTTTTTCTTGGTAATTCTATCTTGACCCGAAACTAATTCGTTTCGGAACAAGAGTACGGTATTTTTATTTTTATTTTTATTAGAGTTGAAATGTTACTACTGTGATGAACATGATGTATGGATGAGTTGACCATGGTTAATTAATCTCTTATTATCCATCCTTTGAATACTGAATAGTCTCTAATTAATGTTTAATTAATTTCTATTTAAATATTAAACTCTTAAAATTCGTTCAATTTAAATTTTAAATTTTATTTTTTTTAAATGAATATCGAATTTTAAGATTCGTTCAATTTAAACCGTAAACTTTTATTTGAACAAATAGAATCTCAAACTTTACACTACAAACAAATTAAACTCTGCTACTAAAATTCGACTGTGGTTAATTTTGTTCTAATTAAAATCAAGATGAAGTGATATTATAATATTTTGAATTTAAGAAAAATTAAAAAAAAAGAACCACTCTTACACAAACTAAATCAAAGTAAGTCTAAACGGAAAAAATCTAAAACTAAAAACTGAACAAAATCAAACCGAACAAAATAAAAAAATTGATTCCCGGTTTATTTTGTTAAAAGTGCAAAGTTCGAGTCAAAATTCGATATCCATTTTGTTTAGCCAAAAAAAAAATTCAAATTTATTTATTCAATCTTGCACGATTGTCAATCGCAGTGGTTGATTCTCCACTTAATCCGACGGTTCTCATTTGATCCATTATGCTTCTTTTAAAAGTCTACCCTACATACTTCATCATCCTCCAACAATGGCCTTCAATTACTTAAATATTCGCCCTTTGCTATCATCAAAAAGACAAATACTATAAGGCTATATTAGTAATTTCGTTGAAGAAACCGGCTATAAAATAAACTAGACCCACACTGTCGACCTTTACTCGCAGAAAACACCCGGCGTCCACGAATACCCCCCCGGCCACCGGGGTTCTGATTCCCGATCAAGCGTACGAAAATTTCTCATTATTTGAGTTCCTTCAATCTTATGGAGGTTTGGTTATCGGCTTCATAAACAGAAGTTCCGGCAGAAAATAGCGTTTTTGGCCTAAGGAACGCAGGGAAAAGTGGAGAACTGAGCTACGAAAGACAATCGGCCGTGTTATGATGGGATTTTGTATCTGTCCTTTACAGACTCCGGCAAGGTTGCTTTGGACTACCAGCTTCTTCCGCCACAAGCTCATGATTTTCTGATTTCCGGCCATAAATTATCTTCTTATTACCATTGATATAACTAAGAATTTGAAATTTCCGCTCATCGCCGTCAGATACCGCTGTAGAAAGATTCCCGATAAAGAGGTTGAGAAAATTTGATGGAGTCGCGTCAGTTCTTGTTCGATCCGCCGGCTTGCCATGGCAACATGCTGTACCTCCGAAACGGTGATTCTGGATTTCAAGGTGATTGATGTTTTGATTTCTAATGATTATTTTTGTACGCGATGGTGCAGCAACCCATTTACTAATGTTTTCATTAGATACTGATTTTGCTGGTGCGTTGAAAATTGGTGAAGGAGTGAGAATGATGATGAGCATGGAAGATACTTCAAGAAGGCGACCTTTTTTTAGCTCGCAGGACGACATGTTCGACGAGGAGTACTACGACGAACAGATGCCGGACAAGAAGCGTCGCCTCACGCAAGAGCAGGTTGGAATATATAATCTCGTTCACATGTGTTTCTTCTACTCAGATTTGGTTTCGTTTTCCTGTTTTTGAACTAATTTTTCATTGTTGTGACACTCTACATTCATGGAGATTTGTATGGCACTAATCTGAAATCACAATCCAATACAAATTTCATGTGTGAAAGCAAAATACTCAGTTGGATTGGGGAAGACGATTTGATGATATTAGTCTATTTATTCTCTAGTTTACGAAGATTGTCTTGTGTATTCTCCCCTAGTTTGGTTACAGTAAAAATTTGTTCGGACTCCAATTTGTGGCCGTAGGCTCTCTGTTGAACCACAGAAGATTTTGTTATTTGCGGTATCTTGTTAATTAACTCAGGTAATCTATCTCATTAATTGACGATGGGTAAAAAATTATCTGTTCCATAATAGTAATTAATCCTTGTTTCTCACGACTGGATGAAAGGATCAAAGATAAGAATAAAAAGAATCTTGTTGTCTGGCTTAATTTAGGTGGCTGGCATAAGGGAGAGATCAACTGATTTCAAAGATTTTGAAGATTGATTATAACTTGTTTGTGGAAATGTGAAGGTGGTTCTTCTGGAGAAGAGCTTTGAGGCAGAAAACAAACTGGAGCCAGACCGAAAGACCCAATTGGCAAACAAGCTTGGGCTGCAGCCGAGGCAAGTTGCTGTGTGGTTTCAGAACCGCCGTGCCCGTTGGAAGACCAAGCAGCTTGAAAGGGAGTATGATGTTCTGAAATCTACATATGATTCACTTCTTTCTAATTATGACTCTGTCGTCAAAGAGAACGAAAAGCTCAAATCCGAGGTACATATACATATATACACACATCATATCTCAAATCATCTCTCAAAACTGTAATGTTGATCTCTGAAATATTCAGATCAATGGGATAACGCAGCTATTATTTTATTTAATTTCCCATTTATAATCTTGAAGAAACATCTAGTATTTTGAGATGTTGACAACTCTTTGTGGTCCTAAACTGTAATTGACAAAATTGTATTTCGACTCAGTGTGGCATATGTGCGAGAAGAAACGATTTTCGATTCCAAAAGGCTGCTCTAAAGTTAGGGAAAGAATATACTTGACCAGACAAAGACAGTTCTTTTGTAGTGAAAGTAAAGTGGATGTAGCCTAGTTTTCTAATGTTTCAATGATAAAACTCACCTGCAGGTTGTTTCCTTATCTGAGAAACTAGAAGCAAAAGAGGCGGTTGGAATTTCAAATCCGCCCAAGAAATCTGTCACTTCGACATTAGATATCACACCCATCTCTTCCAATTTCGGCATCAAGTTGGAAGATGGGTGGAGCACCGGAACATGTGGAAGCACGGTGGTGGATGAGGATGGTCCTCAACTTCTGGACAGTGGCAATTCTTATTTTCTGAGCAACGACTGCACTGTCATCGACAGCATGCATTCTGAGGAGGACGACCAGAGTGACGATGGCCGTAGTTGCTTCCACGATGTCTTTGCACAAAACCATGTGGAGGTAGAGTCTCTTGTCTGGTGGGACTGGTCTTGAGCAAGTTGATTTGGTGTTGGACTTGTGTGTTTTTGTTTTGGGTTGTAACTATTATAAGTGGGTGTGAAATCTTACGTATCTGCAATAAAACGTGAGAATAAATAAAACCTAATGATGCCTCTTAAGGTAGAAAATATTTATGGGTTCGGTCAATGATTACAATATTCCGTTAATGGTAATGCTAGATTTATTTATTTATTAATCGAGGTAATTAATAAATTATTTTATCTACTCATAATTTATTTTTATTATTATACAAATGAATAAGTGACGCATAAATGTCAGATTAAAAAGTAAGATTAAAGTGTAGATAAATTTAATATTATTTTTTCGTTAATTTTTGAATCTAGTTAAAAGTAGTTACATTTGATAATGTATATTTGAAACAATACACTTAAGGAATCGATCGGGATTAATTTTTGAGGGGAGTCGGTAAGTGTTTAGCATCTTCTATTTGTTATTCGGGAATTAGTACGATAGTTGATGTATCTTTGGATCGAGAGGAGAATAGGGTTCTTCCTCCTTTTGAACACGATAAGTTTCTTGTCATGTCCTTTTTTAAGATATATGCTCTTTTGATAAATCCCTCTCAAACATGATTCCTTGGTCAAATTTGAACTTTCAAGAAGAGTGTACACGTGGCTCTTTCATCATCGTCAGATCAGTAATCACCATAGGCAATTGAGGGTCTAATAAATTATGGGTCGGTTCAATTTCATTTAATCTTTTTGTTGAAGTCCTTAATAATCTTCAAAACCGAAACGAGCCGAATTATGAAGTTTAGTATGATTTCAGTACTTGTGTCAATCAAGCCAGATTTACAATAAAAAAGAATTTCCATCTATTGTTTAATTCTTCGTGCCGAACTGTAAAACCAATATTTAGCTCAAATACGACTATTGCTAATTTTAACTTGCCATTCGGCCCTATTCCGACTCAAATTGGACCCTCACTTATTATTTGTTTAGTAAAGTTTATTTTTATTTATAATTGAATCGAAAGGGAATGAACATCGTCAGTTTGTTCAATTTTTCTTATCATGCGATTCAATTTCAATTTTATTCTTTTAAATCGTGGGTTGTTGATTCGTTTGGTTCGAGAACGTGTCAAACAATCTACTAGGATGGTAAGAATCTCAGTTTGTTGAATCAATGACTCGAGTTATCATAAACTGAACATATCTAGTCGTGTTAATCCTTTGATGTAAACTATTTTAGGTATATACACATTTACATTTAATTTCTAATATTATTGTACTAATTTTTATTGTATTAAAATTAGTAGGTGTAATTTATATATATTATGTTTGTTTATTCAGTTATATAAATATTGAGTATTTATTTATTTTATCTTTCAATATACTAATCACAACCCAATTAATATTCTTGATACTAAGTTACAGAGTAAGCTGGTATACTATGATATTTTTTTATATATAATATTTCCTCTCTTACCCTTTATTTATTTCATAAAATTTAGGGTAACAATCAATTTAACTCTCAAACTATATGGTTTTTTTACAACACCCATAGCGTATCAAATCTAACAAGTTAAACCTCAAACTTTCCAAAACCTAACAAACCAAACCCTATCAGGCTCTTGATTTCTAAAAACAGGGAGCCATTTTCATTTTCCCCTAAAATGGAAGGCCGATTTAATTTACCGGGGTCCCGTTTTGCCACGTAGAAACAGAGGGTTGATGTGGGGATGGAGACCCCCCTTAAATGTGCGGTGCACGTGCATTTAAAATGACAGTCTGTTTCCAAAATCGGGCCCCCGTTTTTTGTTATTGCCTGTGACTTCAGTTACGGGGCAACAATAATTGATAAAACGGGAAACGACCCCCCTTTTTAAAATTAGGGCTCAAAACGGGGGACAGATTCCTAACTGTATATAAGAAATCGCACCCACCACCACACCCCCCCCCCCCCCCCCCCCCAAACTTTAGAAACTCTCTAGCCCACCCATTTTCCAACCCTAAAATTCGACTATTTCACACAAAAATCCGACCATTTTGCATTGATTTCTCTATCCCTAATTAGTTTCGACCAATATTATCCACAAATCTGAGAAAATCGAGCCCTAAAAAAATTTCTTCAAACGAAAGGTTGCCCCATCACAAGCAGATTCGCCACTAGCGGCAACTGGGTATTTATCAAATGAGTTTTGAAATCAGTTGTGTCAAGAGCGGTTTGAGTTGTGTATGTCCAGCTGATCGATGATTTATGGGAAGACCGCCAATTTTAAAGGTTGGGAGTCGTTAGAGATCTAGGAGATGTTCGACAGAATCGCCTTGTACGGAATGAAGAGCAATAGCTGTGATAGAATTGTCCGCTTGTTTAATGCGAATTTGAACGCTACTAGGAGGTCTGGGACGCTGAAGACGTACGTAATTGGTACATAGATGGTCATTACTTCAGACACGATTAATGAAATGATCGGATTTTCTGCAAGAGGGATGGACGTGGACAAATAGTACCATGTCTATCAAGACTGAATTTTTCAGATCAGCAGAGAGACTTAAGTTCCTCAGGACAATTCACCGCAATTCCAACATTGTCGGGTTCGTAAAGCCAAGATCGAAGGACTTGAAGCTCAAAGCTCGGGTTATTCACAATATGATAACCCACACCATTTTAGCTAGCGATGGACGATGAACGATGGACATAGAGATCTGGTAAGCTGCATGAATTTGTATGTAATAGAGAAACTATACAACAACAGGAGGTTCGACTGTGGGTACCTGATTTTAGGTCATATACTAGAGATAGGTCGGACATGCAGCAAGAATTTGGCGTATGACATATTAATTCAGAAGATCGTCGAGTGAGCTGGGATTCAGCTACCGCCAGGAGAGCCAAGGAGAGCACTGAGATCCGTCGATGTATTTGATAGGCTTCATTTGAGTCGGATGAGCTTAGTCGAAGTCGACGAGACTGGGTGTTCAACTCCGATCAGGGGGCCTCCACATCAGCTGACAATGTTCTTATGAAGGACGCCACGTTGGCGCCATTGTCCCCCTTGGAGGCTACTGGATGGGAGAGGATGGACCAGAAGTTGGCCATGATGGAGCAAAGGATGGAGGAGAGGTGGACTAGAATGGACCAGAGATTGGCCATGATGGAGTAGATAATGGAAGAGAGGTGGGCTAGGAGGGACCAGAGGATGGAGTTCCTCGCGAATAAAATGGATGAGGTTAGATTGTCACAAATAGAGCTGAGTATCAACGTCTCGCGTTGGATCGCTGACACTGACGACGATGTCCCAGCACCGTAGTATAGTTTATGTTTTGTTTTTAATTTTATGTATTGTACTTTCTGTTTGTAACTTTAGGTTTTGTTTGTAGCCATAATATCTGTATGGTTGTATTTTACTAAACGCTTTTACTAGATGGTTGGACATAATAATTATTTGGATCTGACTGTTGGGCATACAATTGTGATTTGAATATGCATGAATTGTTTGAAGATAGCGATGGAGGAGTCATGAAACAAACAAAATTCTGCCCATTTTTTTAATTTTATCTCAATAAATTATACATTATAATATAAGGTAATAATCAATTTAAACTCCAAACGATAAATTGTATAAATTAATTTAAAAAAATACCAAACAATATTGGATTTATTTGAAAATTTTTTCCACATGTTCACCACATCATGGGAAGACAATCTTGAAATTTTCGTGATTTTCCAACACTTGTACAATTTATTGTAATTTTAGTTAATTATTTTATAAATGATAAAGTGCAATTTGGCCCCCAAACTATGGTGAAAAGGACAATTTTTCACCGTGAACTTTGACAATGACAAAAAACAACTGTAATGTATGGATAATGGGCAATTCAGCCCCTACCATGTCATTTTCCGTTAAAATGGCACGTTTGAATCCCGTGCCCTATTTTACTACTTGATATGCCCCTGGACTGCGTCTGTTTTGAATCGCCCGCTTCACCCTTCACCCTTACCTCTCTTCTCACCAACTCTCAGCGACGTGCAACGTGTGCCCCTGTCCCTCATCGGCGAAGAGCTCCATCGATGGTGAGCTCTCTCCCCCTCGCCCTCACTCTCTTTCTCTCTCCTTCCCTCGCTCTCTTCCCACTCTACGGTACCGTTTTTCTATGTTGTTTTTGCGGTTTAACCAGGCGTTGTTGAAATCTCAATAGTGGACTGATAGAGCCTTGTCTAATGCCATCACAAATCTCGCAAGTTTTTCAGAGTAAGAATATATAGTATTTCCATATATTTTATAGGGAATTTTATTAATCTTTTACCTGCTTGCCGGATCAGTACCTTTTTCCATACCTTTTTCCAGAGGCGAAATTTCAACAGATAGTGGAGATTCCATGTTTCAAATTAGCTGTTATTACGAAGAACAGCAATGCGAACATGATGGACATGGAAGAATCCTGGATGAAGGTTTCTTACTTGTTCGAAGTTTGAGGTAAATTTTTATTCGGTGTCATAATTAATGCATAAATTTCTACTGTAAATAACAGTTGATACTTTTTCAGGGAAGCGTAAAATGATGCAATTTCTTTTCCTGGAATGACAAACCATTAGGAGAGAGACAGAAGAATGTGCTTAACATTTTAAAATCTAGATTCGAAGAAGCTGAAGCAAGAGTCGAATAAGGTGAATCAAGACTCGAAGAAGCTGCAGGAAGACTCGAAGAAGATAAATCAAAGAATGCGCAGCTACGGATGATACATTCCACAACAGCCACTACAGTAGGATACATTTCGTCATTTGCATCAACACTGATGGCAGTTAGAAGTTGACCAGGACATGCCCCTTTAAGTGACATCCGTCCAAACTTATTACCAGTCTATATCCAGTTAAAAGACCTCTCTTACAGGCATCTAAGCACATGTAAAGATGCTTGAATATAGGCTCTATTTGACCATCAACCTTGTCAACGTTGATAACGAAGGTGCTATTAGGATTGGATCTCAGAACTTCTTCGGCACACAACCCCAGTTATTTATATTGCTTAGTTGAATCCACATTTATAGCCCTCCTCTTCTCCCTGATTGCTAGGCTAGGGCAGATGTTGACATTAAAGTATCGCCTAACTGTATCAATAATAGATGATATTTCCCACCGAGAATGGATTCTAAATCGATGCAAATAACGTTCTGCCACCCACTTTGCTGTTGCATGACGACTCTCCATTGTGCGAGCACACACATGAACATCATTCAACTTCTTCACTTGGAAAGTCTCTTCATCGGCCACTTTTGATGCGTAGAGTCTCCAAGCACAACCTTCCTGACATCTAGCTTCTACTCTTCGTTTCTCATGTTTTGTAAATCTGATGTCAAATCTGTTAACGAAAGCATAATTGGCGACTTTGTTCTTAATTTCAGCCAATGAGCTGAATGTGTCACCTAAACATACTTGTAAAGAGTTGTTGCTTGATTCTGTTGTGTTTGCTGCAGGTATAATATCATCAGATTCAATGGTTGAAAGATTTTTCTTGGATAAGGAGGCCGAAACTGATGGAATCAGAATATGAATCGGAGCCCCTACTTCACCAACAGCTACCTCATCTACATGAATTGGATCCCCTGCTTCACCAACTTGACGACCACCATAAGACTCTGATGAATCAGATGACTCATCATTGCTAGCACTTTCTTCCTGGTCAAATACGTCAATGCATTTATAGTCTACATACATATGAATATGATGCTTGTTATCCAACGCCCTAACCATTTGAAGTACGTCATTATTGGACTTCACCTTTCGCAATCCGTTTCTCAATCCTAATGGAGGCTCCAGGTTATACAAAGTCTTCCATACATCAGCTCCGACATTTACGGCCATGTCTACAACCTCAAAAAATGACACCTTATCCACATCAATATTCGTCACTAATGTATTATCTCCACCCACATACTGTAAATCTTTTTTCTTGATAAACTTCCCTTCATAGTGAAAATTAAAAATGTGTCCATCTTCTTCCCTGCAAAACAAAAGAGAAACAACTATGTTTTTTATATACAGTTCAACAAAATAATTATAAACAAAAAAATTGTTTATACCAGAAGCCAAGTGAAACAACTATGTGTTTCAACGTTGTGATCCTCCAAAGAAAGAAGCAGAACTCATTGTCTCTAACTTGCCCAAAAATTGTCTCCTCAAGACTTGCTTATTGAATTCCTCACAGGTGAACTTTCCTTGCATATGCTTGCAGATCATGAAATCAGACCATGGGAATAATAAATATTATTATGTACGAGAAAAACTACACAAAGTGACCTGGAAATGGTTGAACTAAATAAAGATTCTGTTAAGAGACCGAATAAAACCAAAATTATGAACTTTGCATGTTTTCAGTCAAGGAATAGAGCAGCCAACCAAATACACTAATATTTTCAGTCACCTAAGGAACTAGTCCACCCAACCAAATACACCAATTCAAAAATCAGTTCACTATTGAGATCTCAACGCTTGGTTAAACCGCAAAAACAACCTAGAAAAATAGTACAGTAGAGTCAGGAGAGAGCGAGGGAAGGAGAGAGAAAGAGAGCGAGGGCGAGGGGGAGAGAGCTCACCGTCGATGGAGCTCTTTGCCGATGGGGGCAGGGGCACATGTCGCACGTCGCTGAGAGTCGGTGAGAAAACATTGAGAGTTGATGAGAAGAGAGGCGAAGGTGGAGGGTGAAGTGGGCGATTCAAAACAGCCGCAGTGCAGGGGCATATCGGGTAGTAAAATAGAGCACGTGACGAAAACGTGTCATTTTAACGGAAAATAGCACGGTAGATGGGGAATTACCCATTATCCATACATTACGGTTGTTTTTTGTCATTATCGAAGTTTACGGTAAAAATTATCATTTTTCCCATAATTTGAGGATCAAATTGCATTTTACCCTTCTATAAAATAGATGTAAAACAATTATAATAATCATATAAGTGCTAGAAAATTACGAAAATTTTCAGATTATCTTTCCATGATGTGGTGAACATGTGGCAAAATTTTCAAGTTAATCCAATATCGTTTGGTATTATTTTAAAATACCCTCATTCATTCTTCATTTTATAAATTAATTTAAAAAAAAATATTAAACGATATTTGTGATTTTTTAACACTTGTATGATTTATTGTAATTATTTTATGTCTATTTGATAAAATAATTATCTAAAATTACAATAAATTGTACAAGTGGTAGACAACCACGAAAATTTTTAGATTATCTTCTCATGATGTGATGAACATGTGATAAAATTTTCATATAAATTCAATATCGTTTGGTATTTTAGGGATTGTTTAAAAAAAAACCTCATAGTTTGGGGTTTAAATTTGTTTTTACCCTATAATATATACAGATTTTACTATATCCATAAATTACACATTGCAATAATAATAAATTAAACATTAAAATAATTCCATATATTACACATTACAATAATAATAAATTAAATATTGAAATAAATCCATATATTAACATATTATAATAAATCCATATGTTACATATTACATTAATAATAAATTAAGTATTAAAATAAATTCATATATTACACATTACACATTGTGTAACGACCCCTCTTTTCCAGTAAAATATTGTCAGCTTTGTAACGATTTAGGATTTGCCTATACTCGGGCTTAGATCTCCGAGGTTTGTCTCGCAATTGTACTCACGGATTTGTTTTCAACGAGGATTTTCTAAGTGGTCACCCAACTTGGTACTGCTCTCGCCCGAGCACTCTTAACTTCGGAGTTCTGATGGAATCCGGTGCAATTGTGCTACAAAACGCGTCTTACTATCTAGGGGAGGCATCCTTTACATATGTTTCATTTCCATCTTACCCTCAAGCGATGTGAGATTGTGCCCAACCCCCTCTCGGGTCGTCAGACATTGAATATAAATTAAACATTAAAATAAATCCATAGATTACATCCCGAACATTCATTAATTCTGCCGCGGCTGCGTGCCGAAGATTCTTGCACATAATGAAAACTATAGTAAAAAAAAAAAAGAATGTTAGCGTCTTTATGAGCGAAACGTGTTGAAATGTACTTGTGTTCCGTCAACTGTGTGGAACTTCATAAATGTGTCATTGGAAGTAGAACCGAAAATAACGCCCGAAGAGGATCCCCTGTTATGACAAGTGCGACTATTATGCCCTTGTCAACGACACGACATCGTTGCGTTCTTCCTACTAATTGTCGAACTTGGTGGTTCATCGACATTTTGCACACTTGTCTTCTTCGGCCTACCTGATTGGCGCTGTCTTATGGGCAGAATTATTGGGACCACATCTCTGATGAGCGGCCACATTTGTTGGCCGCTAAGGGGCTGAATATAGTTTGAGTACATCTGCAGGTAAGTTGCCCAGTAATAGTATGGATGCACGTCATTTTTCGTCGTTACTATCATGAAATGCATGCACAGAATGGAATGGACACACGAGATTTCAGTAAGCTCTCACCTGTTACAATTGCACACAACGACATTCATATCGACAACGTATTGTTCGTTGCTGTTACTGACCTCAAATCGTCCAGCTTTCGTAAACATAGGGCTCCAATTTTGAGCCGCACGTTCTAGCTTTCCAAGCTTCTTTTTTATTTGCGGAGACAAGAGGTCCGTTGAGGAGGCCAACTTCTCATACTTTTTCACTATCTGAGTCATCAAGCACTTTCGGATCATCTCAAACATGGTACAGATCAATTTGTCCCTGACCGACAATAAAACTGTATTGAATGACTCGTATAAATTATTCAAGCTCATTTTGCACTTGAGAATCGAGGAAAACGCATGACTAGCCCAATAGCTAGGTTCTGTTCATCGAAGCCATGCATGAGCATCTAGGTTAATCTGATGCAGTTTTCTCATTTCTATCTTGAAATGATAACTTATAGATACCCTGGCTACATTCAACATTGCATCTCTGTACGCTCTGCCTCGAAATTGATTTTTGAAGTTTGCGTACATATGCCGGAGGTAGTAGCGATGTTCAGCTAAACCTAATTATCCTTCACAGTAGGCACCAAATCCTGATATTTGATAGAAAAATAGAGTCAACATAAAACAAGATAACGACCACAACGCCTCAATATTTGTTTTGGAAAAATAAAAAAATTGGTGGGAACAATAATAATAATATCACCGTTATAAAACGTGGAAAGTACTGATCATGATAATTCCTAGAAAATACTGTATTGGACAATCTCCTAGACAGAATTACATTTCCAAGTAAGTTCCTAGGAAAGGCTGGAGGGGTCACAAATGGTTCCGCTTAAAATCCAGTCTCCTAGACATAACTTCCTTATACAGTACAATTACACCACTAAATAAGCAGTATGATAAACAATAGCAGATGCAATCCCACATCGTAAATGCATTATACTTTTTGTCGATCCAAAACAATTGTCCATCTTGAGTGTCTAGGTCTTGCTTCAATATTTGCAAAAATCACGTCCATGAGTCTATGATGCGAACCTCAGATCGAAAAGACCTGGGACCTGACAACAATGCGGAATAATTCAACAGAACGCATTTTCGATTCAAGAATAAAAAAGTAAGGAACTAAGACCCCAATCGAAGAACTTGAAATGGTCCTCGGATGTGTTTTAGGTAAGTCGATTTTGTTTGCTTGACGTGCATAATGCTCATTTTTTTCTCAAATGTTCTCTTGTACTTTCACATGTAAGTCCCTAACAAATTTAGTTTTCTTCTCTTCATCAAAATTAACAAAGTCATTAGTAGGTAGAGATAAAATATCAAGAGGAGATAAAAGATTAAATCCATAAACAATTTCAAATTGTGAATATAAAGTAGTAGAATGAACAACTCTGTTATAAGCAAATTCAATATGAGGTAAATATTTTTTCCATTGTTTTAAATTTTTAGAAATAATCGCTCTTAACAACGTAGAAAGTATTCGATTTACCACTTCTGTTTGTCCATCTGTTTGGGGGTGTGCCACGGTTGAGAATAAAATTTTTGTTCCTAGCTTACTCCACAAAGTTCTCCAAAAGTGACTTAGGAACTTAACATCTGATGTGAATCAGAGTGCAACCAACTTCAAGCCCAAAGTTAAAGATCCATGTCAAGGTATTGGAGGTCCAATGACAAGATCAAGAACCAAGAAAATTCAAGAAGCCTTAAATGGATTGATTATAGAAATCCAAGAGAAAGATTCTTTCCAAAAAGAGCTGAAATTAATAAATTTGTTAAGTATTGAAGAGGATGCTTGGGAAGAAAAGAAGACCGAAGATACTTGAAAACTACCCAAAGATTAGTGGCAAGAGAGATGGAAACACAACAACAAAACAAATTTTGCAAGCAATTATTTTATAATTATAGTTTTAGAAAGTTTCTTAATTATAGTTTTAGAAAGTTTCTTAATTATAGTTTTAGAAAGCTTTCCTAATCATAGATTTAGAAAGTTTCCTAATTATCGTTTTAGTAATATTTCCTAATTACTTTTAGGATATTTTGTAGCCTATTTAAAGGCATAGGCGCTTCAACATTATTAAGCAATATACATGATTTTGAGTTACTCTTTGTGAGAATTTTCTCTTTTGTTCTTTGTGAAGAACTAGATCTTCTTCAAGTCAAAACTTGAAAGATCAACTTGATAACTTTGGTTCTAACCACAAGTTTGGTTACGGGTCAAGCTCCTTGTTTGATAACTTTGGTTCCGTCGGCAAGGTTCGATTGGGGTCAAGTTCCTTATACTTGATTTCACAGGCGTTCCTGAGTTTCTAATTCCGCGTTGTTGAAGGGTCTCGGGTTTCATATACCCGTGGTTCTCATCATTTGGTATCAGAGCTTTGGCTCCTAGATTCAAGTTTCTATCTTTATTGTTTTTTTTTTCTTCTTCTTCTTCTTCTAGAGTTTCTTTCTTTGAAAATTCAAAAAAAAAAAAAAAAATTGAAATTTGAAAAAAAAAAAAAAAATCCGAAAATTCAAAAAAAAAATTCGGAAATTCGAAAAAAAAAAAAAAGTCATTGAATCAACGGTTCTCTTTATTTGTTAAGTTTTCTTCTTTCAAAAAAAAAAAATCTCTCAATATCTCGAGTATCAATTTCTTCTTCGTCATTATATGCATCATTATTTGCTTTTTTGTGTGATTATTCAATTCTTTTCTTTGATTGTCTCAATTTCCTTTCTTGAAAAGTTTCCTTTTGTGAAAAGTTTATTTTCTTGAAAAGTTTCCTTTCGTAAAACGTTTCCTTTCTTGAAGAGTTTCTTTTTGTGAAAAGTTTCCCTTCTTGAAAAGTTTCCTTTCGAAAAACGTTTCCTTTCTTGAAAAGTTTCCTTTTGTGAAAAGTTTCCTTTCTTGAAAAGTTTCCTTTCGTAAAACGTTTCTTTTCTTGAAAAGTTTTCTTTCGTGAAAAGTTTCCTTTCGTAAAAGTTTCCTTTCTTGAAAAGTTTACTCTCTTGAAGTCCTACATCCTATTCTAAATTGTTTGATTCTAACCGATTTTGGAAATTAGAATTTTGAATTAAAAAGTTTGATCTTACCTATTTTTGCTTGTTGAATTTTTTTCTCTTGATTAGGTTTTTACATAAGGAGCTTAAAGAGAAAATTGAGTGGTAAAAGGCAAGAGAGTGAGACTATCATATAAAAGCCATTATTTGAGGGAAACACGAGTGGGGAGACATATAATCGAGTGTAAACACGTGAGGGAGTGAGTGAGTTCCGTTTACTTACTTTTTTTTGTTTGTTCACTAATAATTTTTATTTTTCTTCCTTGAAATTATGAGTAGTGAGGAAAGACGTGCTAACTTTGATATGGAGATGTACATGAAGGCTATACAAGAGCAAATTAAGAATTTAGACATGAGGTATGAAAGAATAAAGTCGCCTTCTAATAGCCATGCACAAAGGGGTAAATCACCAATGGAGCATTACTATGGGGAATCTGATTACGAGGATGGCAATTACAGAAGAGAGAGATATGCGAGAACAAACCGTGAGGATGGAAATCTAAGCAACATCAAAACGATCATCCCTCCTTTTCAAGGTAAAAGTGATCCCGAACTTTATATAGAATGGGAAAGAAAAGTTGAACAGATGTTTGAATGTCATAACTACACTGAGGAGAAAAAGATCAAATTAGTGTCGATGGAATTCACGGATTATGCAAGCATATGGTGGGATCAATTAGTGAAAACACGAAAAAGGTATGGAGAACAACCCATACGCACATGGGATGATATGAAGGTACAAATGCGCAAAAGATTTATTCCTAACCACTATTATCGAGATGCGTGTAGGAAACTACAGGGTTTAACTCAAGGAATCAAAAGTGTAGAGGAATATTACAAAGAGTTGGAGGTAGCCATGGTAAGGGCTAGAGTGGACGAGGATGATGAAGCGACAATGGCACGATTCATTGGAGGTTTAAATAGAGAAATCTCTGACATTGTGGATTTGCATCATTATGTGGGTTTAGAAGAATTGTTGCACAAGTCCATCAAAGTTGAGAGGCAATTGAAATCAAGGAACTCTAAGATTGGATCAACCCCAAACTCTTCATGGAAATCTAATTGGAGGAGTGATAAGCCTAATTCAAGACCGAAGGAGGAGTTCAAAGGGAAAACCACGACATCGAATACCACCCCCATAAAAGGTAAAACTGAGACTTCCACTCCTATTAAGTCTCGAGAGATCAAATGTTTTAGATGTCAAGGTTTTGGCCATATTGCTTCTAATTGTCCGAATAAAAGAGCTATGATTATTTTGGATAATGGTGATATAGCAAGTGTAAGTTCAAGCGACGATGAAATGCCACCATTAGAAGATTGTAGCGACGTGGATATAGAGGAACCCGTGAGAGGAGAATTGTTGATCACTAGACGTATACTCAACGTTCAAGCCAATGAGGATGGAGATAAAGTGCAAAGGGAAAATATATTTCACACTAGATGCCACGTGAAT
Source organism: Begonia masoniana (assembly GCA_022432975.1). NCBI lineage: Eukaryota > Viridiplantae > Streptophyta > Magnoliopsida > Cucurbitales > Begoniaceae > Begonia > Begonia masoniana. The sequence goes on along the minus strand of CM039515.1, from coordinate 30,480,440 downwards.
AACAAGGTATGTAGTTTGATAATTGATAGTGGGAGTTGTACTAACGTTGCTAGCACTTTATTAGTAGAAAAATTGAGCTTGGAAACCGTTAAGCATCCTAAGCCATACAAGCTACAATGGTTGAGTGATTGTGGAGAAGTGAAAGTAACTAAGCAAGTGAAGGTTGGAATCGCAATTGGTAAGTACAAAGATGAGGTCTTTGCGATGTAGTACCCATGCAAGCTACACATATCCTTTTGGGGAGACCATGGCAATTTGATAGAAACGTCAAGCACAATGGTTTCAAGAATGAGTACTCCTTTGATCAAAATGGTCGGAAGATAATTCTCAAATCACTAAAACCATGGGAGGCTAGTGAGGATCTAGATAGGATTGCAAAAGAATTCAAAAAGAGAGAAAAGTCATTGAGTGAGCAAAAACATGAAAAAGAAGATAATAGAGTGAGTGAAAAGAAGAGTGAAAGAGAGAAAAAAGAGTGCAAAGAGAGAAAAAACGAGAGTGAGAGAAAACAAGAGGAGAGTGGGAGAATAAGTGGAATGACAAGAAAAAGTGAGGTTAAAAGTGTGATGATAGCGAGGCAAGAAGTACTTGTATTGTTGTACAAAGATGTTTATCTTGCGACTAATGAGCTAACTCAATCTATTCCGAGTGTTGTTTCTTCTCTTTTGCAGGAATTTGAGGATGTGTTTCCTGAAGAATTACCGAAAGGGTTACCTCCGTTGAGAGGGATTGAACATCAAATAGATTTCATGCCGGGAGCATCAATTCCTAATCGACCGGCATATCGAGCTAATCCCGAAGAAACTAAGGAAATTCAAAAGCAAGTGGATGAACTAGTTGAGAAAGGATTTGTAAAGGAAAGCCTTAGTCCATGCTCAGTTCCCGTCATCTTAGTTCCAAAGAAAGATGGAACTTGGCGAATGTGTGTTGATTGTCGAGCTATCAACAAGATCACGGTAAAGTATCGACACCCTATTCCTAGATTGGATGATATACTTGATGAGCTACATGGTGCATGCTTATTTTCAAAAATTGATCTAAAGAATGGATATTATCAAATTCGCATGAAAGAGGGAGATGAATGGAAAACTGCCTTTAAAACTAAATATGGTCTTTATGAGTGGTTAGTAATGCCATTTGGTTTGTCTAATGCACCAAGTACTTTTATGAGATTGATGAATCATGTGTTGAGATCTTTTATTGGAAAGTTTGTTGTTGTGTACTTTGATGATATCTTGGTTTATAGTAAAACTCAAGATGCACATGTTAAACACTTGAATTTAGTTTTTAATGCTTTACGAGAAAATCAACTATACGCTAACTTAAAGAAGTGCACATTTTGCATGGATTCGGTAGTGTTTCTTGGTTTTGTAGTTAGTTCAAGTGGAGTATCGGTGGATGAAGAAAAAGTTAAGGCAATTAAGGAATGGCCAAGACCAAAGAATGCCAACGAGGTAAGAAGTTTTCATGGATTAGCAAGCTTTTACAGGAGGTTTGTTAAAGATTTTAGCACCATTGCGGCTCCCTTAAATGATCTTGTAAAGAAGAATGTTGAATTTAAGTGGACTGAAATACATGAACAAGCTTTTAATCTCCTAAAAGGTAAACTTACTAATGCACCATTACTTGTTTACCTAATTTTGATAAAGCTTTTGAGATTGAATGTGATGCGTCGGGAAAAGGTATTGGTGGTGTTTTAATGCAGGATTCCAAGCCTATTGCTTACTTTAGCGAGAAACTTAATGGAGCAGCTTTGAACTACCTCACATATGACAAGGAATTGTATGCCTTAGTTCGCGCACTTCAAACATGGCAACATTATTTGTGGCCAAAAGAATTTATTATTCATTCCGATCATGAGAGTTTGAAGCACTTGAAGTCGCAAGGAAAACTACACAAAAGGCACGAAAAATGGATGGAATTCATTGAAACATTTCCATACGTGATCAAATATAAAAAGGTAAGGAAAATGTAGTGGCCGATGCATTGTCTCGAAGGTATGTACTCGTAACCTCCTTACAATCTAAATTGCTTGGATTTGAACTTATTAAAGAATTATATATAGTAGATTCAGATTTTAGTGAAATTTGGAAATTATGTGAAAAAGTTGCATATGGTGATTATTATAGGCATGATGGTTATCTATTTAAGAAAGATAAGCTTTGTATTTCTAAGTGTTCTTTGAGAGAATTATTTGTTAGAGAAACTCATGGAGGTGGATTGATGGGACATTTTGGAGTAAGCAAAACCTTGGATGTTTTATGTGAGCATTTTTATTGGCCTAAGATGAGACATGAAGTGCAATTAATTTGTGATAAATGTATTGAGTGTAGAAAAGCTAAATCAAAAATCAAGCCACATGGAATGTATACTCCTCTCCCAATACCTACTCAACCTTGGATTGATATTTCTATGGATTTTGTTATAGGTTTGCCGAGAACTCAAAGTGGAAAGGATAGTATTTTTGTTGTTGTTGATAGGTTTAGTAAGATGGCACATTTTATTGCATGTTCAAAAACTAATGATGCTACACATGTTGCGGATTTATTCTTTAAAGAGATTGTGCGGTTACATGGCTTACCTAAAACTATTGTAAGTGATCGAGATGTTAAGTTTTTGAGTCACTTTTGGAGAACTCTGTGGAATAAGTTAGGCACTAAACTTTTATTCTCAACCGTAGCACACCCTCAAACGGATGGACAAACCGAGGTAGTAAATAGAACACTTTCTACTTTGTTGAGAGCCATTATTTCTAAGAACTTAAAACAATGGGAAAAATGTTTACCACATGTTGAGTTTGCATATAATAGGGTTGTTTATTCTACTACATCTTATTCACCATTTGAAATTGTTTATGGTTTTAATCCTATAACTCCAATGGATATGTTACCTTTGCCAACTAACGAGTTTGTTAATTTTGATGGAGAGAAAAGAGCCGAATTTGTTAGGGAACTACATGCAAGGGTAAGGGAAAACATTGAGAAAAAGAATGAACATTATGCAAGACAAGCAAACAAGCATCGAGTGAAAGTTATTTTCGAACCTGGAGATTGGGTTTGGATTCACTTAAGGAAAGAAAGATTTGCCAACAAAAGAAAGAACAAGTTGCAACCTCGAGGAGATGGACCCTTCCAAGTGTTGGAACGCATCAATGACAATGCTTACAAGATTGATTTACCTAGTGAATATGGTAATGTAAGTGCTACTTTTAATATTTCTGACTTATCTTTGTAACACCCGGAAAATTTTGACTACGTGTTTAGACCTAAGTTAGTGAGGTATGAGAGTGCTTTGTGAGGGGTTTAGAAGGGATAGGATGAGAAGAGAAAACAAAGTGGTTTGACAATTCAAACCAAAGGGTTTGAAAAGTCAAACAACCAATGGGATTGTTTTAAGCATTAATGGTATGAAAAATGATGAAATAAAATAATGGAGAGGAGAGATTAAGTGGTGCTTTGATAAGTGATTCACGTTGGAAAGCTTAGGACCAAGAAAAATGGTTAGTTTTGTAATTAAGAAAAATGTTGTGGAAAAATCCAAAAGAGGGAAAATGTGAGGTTTTAATGGTTGATTTCTTTTCCTTCTCTTTCACTCTTTTCTCCCACGATTTCTTTCCAACCCTAAGACCTCCATAGCTGAGTTTTCTTCCCTCATCTCATCAAGCTTTCAAGGGGATTTCAAGGTAAAATTTAGTGGGTTTTAGTTTAATGTTGGTTAGGGTTAGTTTTTAAGGGTTTTTAGTGGGTTTTGAGTGAAGTTGCTTAGGGTTTGGAAAACCCTAAGTGTGCCCTCCGAAATTTGAGTTGAAATGTTAGATTTCTTTCTTATTTTGATGGTTTGGTTGTTGGATGATTTAGATTAGGTGATTTAGGAAGTTAGATTGAGATTTGGAAAAGAGTTTGGGGAAAACCGGTTTTAACCTAAAGTGCACCGGTTCTGTTTTGGTATTTTCGGATTTGCTAAGTCGGTTGGTTGGTTGATTTGAGTGATTCAATGGATAGTAGACGTGTAGAGGTTTCCGAGTTGGGGTGGCACGTCAAAATCCGTTGAAAAACGAGAGAGTTACGACCGTTTGAAGTTGGACGGTCAAATTTGGTGTAAAATCGGGTTTGGAGTTAAGTTGTGAGTTTAGGTTGAAATGTGTGATTAGTTTAGTTAGAAAATCCTTACAAATTATTTAGGTTGTTACTAAGTGAATTGTCGTTACTTGTTAGGTGATCGAACATTTGATTTTGTTGGACGGTGTGAACGAGGAAGTACCGAGCAGCAACCAGGTAAGTAGTGGATGAGTGTTTGTTGCCTTCGGGCCTACACCATAGAACGGTAGAGATTGTTTGTTTGTTTGTTTGTTATGATTTGCTTTTGTTACGCATTGGGTGTCATGCACCATTGTTTTCTAAACTACGAAATCACGAGTTTTGCATGTTTGAGTGGTGAGGATGATGTGAAAGAAAGATAAGAAGTGATATGCAACTTGGTCTCGAGTAGAATAGCTTCGTCGGGCAAGTGGCTCGTTGAGCACCCCGCGAGGGATTCTATTCGAGATGCCCTGTTAATGTACGTAATGTGTCGTGAATATGAATTCCTCGACCTGTTCGTGCTTGAAGTGCACAATGAGGATTCTACGATCGATTGGAGGAGATTCGTGTTGGTCGTCCTGGACTGTGTTGGGACGTGTGCCTCCGGTCTAGCTTCGTGGATCAAGGCGTGGCCGTCCTGGACTGTGTGGGGGCGTGTGCCTACTTGATTCACCTGGAAGTGAAAGATAATGCAATTGAAACGAAAAGAAAGCAACTGAGTGTGTAGAAACTGCATGTTAGGATTGAGTCGAGCATTTAGCGTGTCGTTGTGCATTATTTCCCTACTTGCTAAGCGTTAGGCTTACCTTTTTGTGTGTTCTGTGGTGTAGGTGACGATTTGTATACAGGTGAAGTAGACGAGACTACCGAGGATTAGGCTGCAGTCGGAGGAGTACGGAGTCCGCCGGTGCAGGCTATTGTCGGGGCGTTTTGACCACTGGATGTCTCGGGTAGTGGGAGGTGAATGTTTGACATGGATAGTTTCATTTGTAAGTATTTTGGTATGGATAGTTGGTGTGCGGAAATGTTGTTTTGTGGGAGTTAGGAAACTTTATTAAGTTGTGGTAAATTGTGTTCGTAAATATTTTCGTAATGTATTTTGGTGTTTTTGAGTTGGGATATTGTGTTTAATAGTTGTCGTATTTAAGGAAGTTGTAAACATATATTTTCGTGGGTTGATTTCAGGTTTTGGTGTAAAGAAATTTAGGCGTTACGCCGTCCGTTTTGGTTTTAAACTATTTAACGTCGGGTTATGTTCGCTATTTTTTTATTTAATCATTTGAAGTCGGTTTTCTATAAAATTTACGGGATTATAAGATTTAGGTGTCGGGAGTGTGTGGTTAAAATTTCATGGATTTTGGAGAAGTTTAGCTTAAGGAAAAGTGGAAAAACAAATTTGCATGCAGGTGTTGACATGTACTGTTCATCTTGTTGTAAAAGTGTCGACACCAAAGACAAGGTGTCGACACTTACTGTTCACAGAGTTACAAAAGTGTCGACACCAAATACAAGGTGTCGACACCTTTTGCAAAGAAAAGGGACCAGAGAGCAAAACTGTTTTAAAGTGTTGACACCTACTGTTCATAGTGTCGACACTTTACTGTTCATACTTCAATTTTTAACATTTTGACGCTTATTTCAAACCAGTTTTAACCCGACTTTTTTCGACATATTTTAAACATATTTTGGCACGTTTTCCAACAAAATTTGAGGGTTCGAAAAACTCGAAAACCGAGTCGAAAAATTTACGAAAAATCATTTCGAGGCGGGCCTGGGGCGGGTTCGGGGCGTTACAATCTTTATATGATGCAGGGGATTCGAGGATGAATCTTTTCGAGGAGAGAGGGAATGATGTGAATCAGAGTGCAACCAACTTCAAGCCCAAAGTTAAAGATCCATGTCAAGGTATTGGAGGTCCAATGACAAGATCAAGAACTAAGAAAATGCAAGAAGCCTTAAATGGATTGATTATAGAAATCCAAGAGAAAGATTCTTTCCAAAAAGAGCTGAAATTAATAAATTTGTTAAGTATTGAAGAGGATGCTTGGGAAGAAAAGAAGACCGAAGATACTTGAAAACTACCCAAAGATTAGTGGCAAGAGAGATGGAAACACAACAACAAAACAAATTTTGCAAGCAATTATTTTATAATTATAGTTTTAGAAAGTTTCTTAATTATAATTTTAGAAAGTTTCTTAATTATAGTTTTAGAAAGCTTTCCTAATCATAGATTTAGAAAGTTTCCTAATTATCGTTTTAGTAATATTTCCTAATTACTTTTAGGATATTTTGTAGCCTATTTAAAGGCATAGGCGCTTTAACATTATTAAGCAATATACATGATTTTGAGTTACTCTTTGTGAGAATTTTCTCTTTTGTTCTTTGTGAAGAACTAGATCTTCTTCAAGTCAAAACTTGAAAGATCAACTTGATAGCTTTGGTTCTAACCACAAGTTCGGTAACGGGTCAAGCTCCTTGTTTGATAACTTTGGTTCCGTCGACAAGGTTCGATTGGGGTCAAGTTCCTTATACTTGATTTCACAGGCGTTCCTGAGTTTCTAATTCCGCGTTGTTGAAGGGTCTCGGGTTTCATATACCCGTGGTTCTCATCAACATCTCTATCACTTACAATGGTTTTAGGAATTCCGTGTAAACGCATAACTTCTTTGAAGAATAAGTCCGCCACATGAGTAGCGTCGTTTGTCTTTGAGCATGCTATAAAGTGAGCCATCTTACTAAACCTATCCACTACCACAAATATGCTATCTTTCTTTCCTTGTATCCTTAGCAAACCAATCACAAAATTCATCGATATGTCCATCCAAGGTTGGTTAGGAATAGGCACTTACAATGGTTTTAGGAATTCCGTGTAAACGCATAACTTCTTTGAAGAATAAGTCCGCCACATGAGTAGCGTCGTTTGTCTTTGAGCATGCTATAAAGTGAGCCATCTTACTAAACCTATCCACTACCACAAATATGCTATCTTTCTTTCCTTGTATCCTTAGCAAACCAATCACAAAATTCATCGATATGTCCATCCAAGGTTGGTTAGGAATAGGTAGAGGAGTGTACTTTCCATAAGGTTTAATCTTTGATTTGACCTTCCTATACTCAATCCACTTATCACAAATAGCTTGAACATGATGCCTCATTTTCAGCCAATAAAAATGTTCACAAAGCACACTCAACGTTTTATTAACTCCAAAGTGTCCCATTAACCCTCCTTTATGAGTCTCTCTAACAAGTAACTCTCTTAAAGAACATTTAGGGATACAAAGTTTATCATTTTTAAATAAAAATACCTCATGTTTATAATAATAATTACATGCATGTTTCTCACATTCTTTCCAAACGAGATCAAAATCTGAGTCCGATTCATATAAGTTCTTTATTAAATCAAATCATAACAACTTAGATTGTAAAGTAGTTATAAGCACGTACCTTCTTGACAATGTATCGGCAACTACATTCTCTTTACCTTTTTTATAATGAATAACATAAGAAAATGTCTCTATGAACTTCATCCACTTTGCATGTCTCTTGTGTAACTTTCTTTGTGTCTTGAAGTGTTTTAGGCTTTCATGATCGGAATAGATGATAAACTCTTTGGGCCACAATTAGTGTTGCCACGTTTGTAATGTTCTCACTAAGGCATACAACTCCTTGTCGTATGTTGGATAGTTTAAGACCGCGCCACTAAGCTTTTCACTAAAGTAAACGATTGGCTTTATATCATGCATCAAAACACCACTAATTCCTTTTCCCGACGCATTACATTCAATCTCAAATGTTTTATCAAAATTTGGCAAAACTAACAAAGGTGCATTAGATAACTTTTCATTTAGAAGATTAAAAGATTCATCATGTAACTCGGTCCACCTAAAATCCACATTCTTTTTAACCAAATCATTCAATGGTGTTGCAATAGTACTAAAATCGCTAACGAATCTTCGATAAAAGCTAGTTAAGCCATGAAAACTACGTACCTCGTTAGCATTCTTAGGTTTTGACCATTCTTTGATTGCCTTGACCTTTTTTTCGTCCACTGAAACTCCACTCGAGCTCACTACAAAATCAAGAAACGCTACCGATTCCATGCAAAAAGTGCACTTTTTGAGGTTAGCATATAATTGGTTTATTCGCAAAACATTAAAAACAGATTTCAAATGTTTCACATGTTGTTCTAATGTTTTGCTATAAATTAATATATCATCAAAATAAACCACAAAAAATTTTCCAATAAAAGGTTGTAATACGTTATTCATTAACCTCATAAATGTATTAGGTGCATTAGATAATCCAAAAAGCATGAATTACCACTCATAAAGCCCAAATTTTGTTTTGAAAGCAGTTTTCCACTCGTCTCCCTTTTTCATACGAATTTGATAATATTCATTCTTTAAATCAATTTTTGAGAATAAATAAGCGTCATATAATTCATCAAGTTTGTCATCTAACCTTGGTATAGGATGTCAATACTTTACTATTATTTTATTAATTGCTCGACAATCCATGCACATCCTTCGTGATCCGTCCTTCTTTGACACCAATATCACGGGTACCGAGCATGGGCTTAGGCTTTCTTTCACTAGACCCTTGTCCACTAACTTGTCCATTTGCTTTTGAATTTCCTTTGTTTCCTCTGGATTCGCTCGATATGCCGATCAGTTTGGAATTGTCGCACCCGGGATGAAATCAATTTGATGCTCGATTCCTCTAAGTGGTGTTACTTCTTTCGGTAACTCCTCTGGGAATACATCTTTAAACTCCTGCGAAAGAGAAATCACAGCAACTGGAAGAAAATTTGATAAGTCGTTCGATGATAAATAAACATCTTTATATAAAAAACAAAATCATCTCACGCTTATCCTTATTTTTGTTCATCAACACTGTTTGTTTCTCACTTGACTTTTGTTCTCTCTCTCCCTCGAATTTTCTCTCTTTTCCCTCGACTTTTCTCTATTTTCTCTCAGCTTTTCTCTCTTTCTCCCTCGATTTTTTATCATTCTTTGTACTTTTTTCAGCTATTTTCTTTTCAGCACTTTCTTTCTCTTTTTCAGCCTCTTTTTCAACTAATTTTTTTTCACCTTTTTCTTTTTCTCTCTCGTCCTTAATGATTTGAAATTCCTTCATGATCCTCTCTTGATCTTCAATTGTCTCTCACGGCTTTAATGATGTAAGGATCACAGGTCTTCCATTGTTAACCAATGCATACTCGTTCTTTGATCTATCGGTCTTGAATTTTTGTGAAAATACATTGGTAGCAACGGTTTTGCTCTTAGGTTCCTGTCTCGGTTTTGACTTTTCATCCTCCCAATTTGATTTCCACGATGATTTCAAAGTTGATCCCATCTTAAAATTTCTTTTTACTCTTAGTTGTCGTTCGATCTTGATTAATTTGTGAAGCAATTCTTCTAATGCCACATAATATTGTAGATCTACGACATCCCCAATCTCTATATTTAGTCCTCCAATAAATCGAGCCATTGTTTATTTGTTGTCTTCCTCCACATTAACAGTTTTCATGGCTATTTTTATCTCTTTATAATAATCTTCCACGCTTTTATGACCTTGTGTCAAATTTTGGAGTTTTCGACACAAATCTCTATAATATTATGATGGAACAAATCTTTTTCGCATGAGTGCTTTCATGTCCTTCCATGTCAAAACTTGTGACTCACCATATCTTCTTCGGTACTTTACTAGTTGATCCCACCAATTATTAGCGTAGTATGTGAACTTCATTGTCACCAATTTAAGTTTTTTCTCATCCGTGTAGTTTTGGTATTCAAACAATAGGTCCATCTTTCTTTCTCATTCCAAATACACCTCGGGATCACTTTTTCCTTAGAAACAAGGGATAATTACCTTGAAGTTACTTAGATCACCATCTTATCGGTACGACCTATCATTCATTTTCCTTTGATAATATCTACAATCATCTTTGAATTTTCCATCAAAATCCTTCCTTTGCCTCGTATGACTAGAGGATGGAGATTCTAATCGGTCCATCCTAGTATTTAGAGCCATGAAATTTTCTTGCATGACTTTCATGAACAACTTTAAGTCCACCTCGTTTTGTTCACCACTCACGATTATCTTTTTCGACCACAATAAGAAAATAAAAGAAAATTGTTAGAAGTAAAAGAAAAACAATCAAGTAATGAACCTTACTTCTCCCTCACGTGTTTACACTCTATAGATGTCACTTCACTCGTGTTTCACTTGAAATATTGTAAGGCCCCGAGTTTTCTGAACCCGGTTTGTTACACCTGAACTCGGGTATTACTAAGAAACCTTGGACCGAATTTAAAACTTTCTACGGAATTCAAATTTTTAACGTTTGATAAAACATGAAGACTTGCAGCGGAAAAATTCTTCGAGCAAAATAGAATTGAGCAAAACTATGCAACAGTGTTTGAATGATTGAATAAAATATTAAGAAAATAATTCAGCCGGGAGGGATAAAGGTTTAAGCGTAAATTACTTAAAATTTAAGAAAGTCAAACACATCATCCGGAGAACGAAGTCAACCGGAAGGAACTGGCTTAGAAAATAGAAGGCTTTTCCTAATAACAAAACGACAAAGTTTTGGCTACATCATCCGGTCACAAAACGACAAAGTACATCTTTTATCTACCGGTGACGTCAGCCGGATGATTTCTTCATCCGATCGACTTTACCCTACATCCACCGGTGACGTCAGCCGGATGATTTCCTCATCTGATCGACTTTACTCTACATCCACCGGTGACGTCAGCCGGATGATTTCCTCATCCGATCGACTTTACTCTACATCCACCGGTGACGTCAGCCGGATGATTTCTTCATCCGATCGACTTAACGACAAGTTCCAACCCATATCTTCCGATGGCTTCCACTGAAGACATCTTCCGATAGACAACTAAACAACAACTCAATCTCTGCCGGTAGACTTCATCTACCGATAGAGAGAACAGAATCACATTTTATCCACTTCATGGCTTACAATCACAACTCTAATCACAGAAAAGAGTTTACTCACTTCACTGAAACATTCAGAAATAATTCAAATCGTTGCATTTCTCAAATCCAGTAAAAATCCAGTATTAGAACTAACGGAATACTAATATCAGAAGGATCTCAAAATATTTTTGAAAACATCCAAGCAACTTCTTTCATTAGAAAGTTTAACATACTCAATTTGAAATCAATGTTCACTAAACCTTCACAGCCACAGACACCAGTTAAACCGCCCCATCAGCTGCCAGTCAGTTACAAGGATGCACTCCTCCAACCAGTCTAGTCCTCAGTAGACTCAGAAAGCACACCTGTTAACACTTCTTCACCTACATCACAAAACTCATCTATTAGCCTAATGCTAAGCAAGTAAAGCAATGATGAAATGGAAATGCTGAAACATAAAGCTTCCTAAACATGCAGTTTCTACTTTCTCATCTCAGTTGCATATTCATTGTTCTGTTCAGATCCCCCTGTGAAGTTGGGAGTTGGATCAACTCTCCCAAAGTATAATATCCACTGTCTCATTAAGGGGCAGATTAATTCCCTTAACAGTAAGGCTGATTCACTGTTCAGATCCCCCTGTGAAATTGAGAGTTGGATCAACTCTCCCAAAGTATAAAAGATGACAGAGAATAGATTTTTTTTTTGTACTTTTCAAGAAGACAAATTCACGAGAAAGAAAAGAATCAATGATAAAAGTAAGGAACTAAAACCCCAATCGAAGAATTCGATGGAATCCTAGTTATCAAAACAGGAGTTTGACCCGAGTCACACCTGTTGGCTGAACCGAAACTATCAAAACAGGAGCTTGACCCAGACCAAACTCGTTGATAAGAACCAAAGCTATCAAGCAAGATTCTTCAAGCGTGACTTGAAGAAGATCGTTGTTCTTGGCAAAGAACTAAAGAAAAATCCTCTCTAAAAACTCAATCTTAATTCAAACTTCTTATTTTATTAAATCAAAATAGTTTTGCCATTAAATAGACTACATATTAAAATTAAATTAAATAATAATAAAATAAAAAAATAAAGATAAAATAACTAATAAAATCGTGAGATAATGATCCTTTGCATGATCATATGTCATCTCATGTTTAAACTACGTTTGAACATGATTTGAATTGATTTGAGTAGATTCAACTGCATAAGATCTTTTCTTACGAGATTTGCTTTAATTTGCATGTACTTTGCATGTGATTTTTTTAATCCTTGTATGAGCATGTGCCTGACGCATGTCTTTTTTAATTCTTACGCGTGCATGTACATGGTACATGTGTTTTTAATTTTTACATGCGCATGTGCATTGCACCCTCTCCAAATCTTCATGTGTAACACCCGGCATTTTGCCACGTAATTGTTTCCCCGTATTGTATTTAAATTATTTAAATACAATGTTTATTTTGGTTGAAATGATGGAATGTTTAAGAGGAGACCAAACTAATGTTTAACTAAGCATAACACTAAGTTTAAAACCAATGGAAGGGCAAATTAGGAAGAAATTAAGGTTGGTGGGAGAAATCAAATGGATGATTGACATGTGGTAGCTTGTTGAAGAAGTTAAGTTCTTCCCCCTACGTGAAACCTTCTTCATTTCACTTCTCCGCTCTCTCTTCCTCTTCTCGGCATTCTCTCTCCCAAACGACAAGCAACCATCGAAGCACCTTCGATCTTCTTGGATTTTCTTCTGTTTTCTGTCAAAGGTAAGCATCTACTCATGCTAACAAGTTTGGACAAGTTTAATGTGGGTTTTTACCGAAGTTTAGGGTTATGGTATTTGGAGAAAACTCACTGTTCTTGGATGAAAACACACCAGTTTGTTTTCTAAGAGTTTGGATGAGTTTGGAGCAGATTCTACCAACTTACTAGTTAACATTTGCAGCTATTTAATACCTCTTCATGCATACTACAGGTCCGAGCATTCCAGGGACATTCGAGTATCTGACACCGCAGCAAACAGGTAAGTTCATAACCGTAGGTTGGCCCTTAAGGCCCTACATCACAGAGGTACTAGGGTTCCTGTTCTGTCGGGTAGTTTTGGGTAGAAATGTTATAGCTTCTGTTTAGTTTGTGTTATGTGTTGTCTGTTCAGTTCACGTTCTGAGTTGTCTGTTTTCTGTCTCACAATATGCCCTGTTATTTTTGATGTCTGCTGTTATAGGTTCAGGCACTGAGAATGTCATGCATACACGTTTTACTGAAAATCCATGCAAAACTGATTTCTGTACATGGTTTGAAACTAATAAGATAAAATCCGACTGAAATGTACCAGGTTAAGTGTGAGACGGGGACTGGCCACTGAACTGTTACTGTTTACCGTTTATTGTACTGTACCCCTGAATGTGCCTGATAGTGCACCCTCCCCCTTCCCCACTGTTTGCCAGTTCCTCTATAAGCTCCACTTAATTCTACTGCCACTGTAACTAAATGCTCTGTACTGTCACTGTATTCTGAAAAACGGCATGCATAGCATTTTGCATCACTGCATACTGATTATGTCTTACTAAGTTTTAGACTCATAGGTGAACTCTCTGATGTAGGTACTGAACCCGAAACCGAGGATCTTGTTCCTCAAAATGATGATCTAATGTAGATGGTGGATCGAGCTCACAGGGTGGTTGTTGCAGTCAGACATGTTTCTGCTCTGAGGTTTCAGTTTTTAAGTAAAGTTTATGTCTGTAGGTTTTACTGAACTCTGGTGTTTTGTTTCAAAACTGTGCCTGGATTTTTGTTAGAAATCTGATTTACGTATAGGTTTTGTTGGTGTATTCTAAAACCTCTGTATTTGACAGTTGTATTTATGTTTTGAAATGTATTGAAATCATTCTGGAACTGCTGGAATCTTTTATCTGTTTGTGCATGGATGGCCTCAAGTTTTAGAGCTGTCCACGCAATCTGCTTCTTTGTTTCTGTCAATTGTAAAGCATGTTCTACAACTCTTATGCCCTCTATTTGTACTGTATTTGACAGTTAAAAGAGGTCTTGTGGTATTCTGGAATTTGTTTGGGATGTTCTCTGATAATCTGTGCATGGATTGTCTCTGGTTTTGGAATAATCCATGCAGTTATTTTCTTGATCTTCTGTTAGGTTTTCTAACTTCTGTCATGTTCCCATGCATGTTTTAAAACTGTGTTTAGAATCGGGTTCGAGGGTTTGAAGCCCTTATGCCTTCGGTTTAAGGTTTTCTGTTCCTAGGACTTCCTGTTAAAAATTGTTAAGTTTCAACTTAGACACTATATCATCCGATCACGTCCACCGCTGCCCGCTGCCCGTTTTTAAAAGTCACATCCACCGGTAAGTGTAAAATCCAAGTCCACCACTGCCCGTTTCCTTCTGTTAAATTACATCCTCCGGTTGACGTCACTCAAGTCTTCCGCCAGTGTAATTACATCTTCCGGTGACGTCATCTGTCTTGTCCTATTCGACATCCACCGCCAGCTAAAGTCTTCCGCCCAGTTTATTCCCAGTTTTGTCACCCATCCTCCGGTTGACGTCACCCATCCTCCGGTTGATGTCATCTATTTTGTCTTATTCGACATTTTCCGCCCAGTCTATTTACAGTTTTTGCCTACATCCATCGGTGACGTCATCCATCTTCCGGCTGACGTCATCATCTCACCCGGCTCTGTCTGTTGTCATTACCTCTTCCGATGATGTCATCCACTGATTTCTCCTCCGATTCAGTTTAAAACTGCATCTTCCGGCTGACGTCATTCAAGCCTTCCGCTGCTCCTCTGAACTAAGTCTTCTGTCAGCTATTCGCCCCAGCTCTTCCGCCAACGTTTCCTGTTTCCTCCTCCGTCAGCCTTATGCTAATTTCTGTTCTGTTATCCATTATTAAAACCTGTTTTAAATTTCTACACCCGAGAACTCTCTCTCCCTGTAAAGGCTTTCTGTTACTCACTGTAGTTTCTCCCCTCTGTAAAGCTATGCTCTTCTAGGGTTTTCATTGATAGTGCATGTTTCCTGTCATTCAATTCTGTTTCGCTGTAAATATTTTAAAAGTATAATGTCTACCGTTTTGACCGATCTGTTTATGTTAAAAAAAAAATAGTCACCGTTTTCCGTACACTGTCCCGGAGTGATGGCTCCGATCCCAGACTCTGATCGGGTTCCGGTTTCGGGTCGTCACATCATGTATCTTCGGCCTCCCTTGCTTCAACTTGATTATCTTCAATCCTCCATACATTCAATAGTTTTAGATCAAGTTGTCGCGGCTCCTCTCTCCTTTGGATCTCTAAACTCAATCCTTACAAGGCCTCACGCATCTTCTTAGCTTTGGACCGTGTCATTGGGCCGCCAATGTCCTCAATTGGATCGTTGCTCTTGGGCTTGGGCTTGGTCGCTCCTTGGATCACATCAGTCTATGCACTCTGAGACTCCACGTTTGCAACTGCAACAAGATATATTACATCGTTGCCATCAATACTGACGGTTGGGAGTAATTGGTCGGGACACGAGTCCTTCAGATGACAACCATCTAAACAGATAATACGTCTATCAGACTGCAACAAACTTGTCTTGCAAGCAACGATACACACATACATTTTTTGGAATACACATGACTCATTATCGCCAGATTTGATCTAAGCATTTCTGCTGCATACGAATGTAGTAGTTTGAATTGTCCGTCGCCCCTCCCATCATTAAATTTTCGAGTTTTGTTTCTTGCTCTTCTTGCAAGAAAATGTGTAATGTTCACATTAAAATCCTTCCTCACTGTCTCAATAATGGAAGAGATTTCCCACGTAGGTTGACTTTTGAATCTATCCAAATAATTATTTGCCACATTTTTTGTAGTAGCGTGTCGATTCTCCATTTTTCTTGCACAGTTGTGGGAAGCGACCCCCAATTTTTTCCAATACTGTTGGCCCGTGACGTCAGTCACGAGCAATAACCAAAAATGGGATCTGATTCCGGAAATGGACCCCTATTTTAAATGCACGTTTAAGGGGGTCTCCACCCCCCCCCCCCCCCCCACGTAGCAAAATGGGGGCCTGGTAAATTAAATCAGCCCCTCGTTTTTAGAAATCGGGGGCCTGAAGGATTTGGTTTGTTAGGTTTTAAATAGTTTGAGGTATAGCTTGTTAGATTTAGTACTTTATGGGGTATTTAAAAAATAACTCATAGTTTGATATTTAAATTGGTTATTACCCTAGAATTTATGTAACATCCATTAGTACTCTCAGTATAATATTGTCTGTTTTGAGTCAAAACCTCCATAAATTTATTCTTGAAGTTAACCTAAAACGTGATGTACTAGGTAGGAAAGAGAAACTTCCTTATAAACAATATATTTTTCACTCTCCAAAACGATGTGAGATTCTGCACCTCCACTGTTAAGGGTTAAGCTCTCACACTGGGCTATTATAGACTTCACATGGTGAGCTATCACAATCGCTCTTTGAAGTCATTGTCAGCCACAATTCTAGTTGGAGGTGACTCTGCTACCATTTGTAACGTCCTATAATGCTCTCAGTACAATATTGTCTGCTTTGATGAGAGGAGAAGGATATAAATGTAATTAAATAATTTAAAAAGTCCAAAAATGGGATGGCATAATTAATTTGAGGGTAAAAATCATTTTAAACCTCAAAGTATCGATTTTTTTTAAAAAAACCTTAAAGTATTAACCCTAATAAAACAAACCTCAAACTATAAAAAACCTAACAATTTAAAACCCGGTGGACGACCGATAACCCCTCGTTCCGTATTTTACAAATATAACGGCCTTCCGTTCTCCACACGGTCGATGCTGGGGGGGGGGGGGGATCGTTCATTTTAGATCGGCCCCCCGTATTACAGAGCAATTTTAAAACGTTCAAGATGCAGGGGGCCATGTTCTAGATGCAGAGGGCGGTGTTCTAGACGCGGGGGGCCGTGTTCAGCCCTAAAGCTCAAAATGGGGGCATTCTCCCTCACACGGGGGGCCGATCCTCGATAGTATAAATAATATCAGCCCCCTGTGCCCCCTTCGTCTGCCAAAACTGAGAGAAAAGTCGCCAAAAATTACCGAATCCAAGATTTTTGTCGTCGAAAATCCTCAAATCTCAGCCCTCGCCTCCGAAAATCCCAAAATCCAAAGCCTCATTGTTTAAAACTCAAACCCGAGCCCTCCACTATCAAAAATCCAAAATCGAGCCTCTGAATTGGCAAAAATTTGAAAGCTGAGCTATTTAATCGGCGAAAATCTCAACCTTGAGCCAAGAAATTGCCAAACCATTACTATTTGTAATGGGTCCAATTTTTTTTTTGAAACGAAAGGCTCACCCCGACACAAGCTAGCCCATCATACCAGACACCTTCGTCACAAGGTACTCCGATTCAAGTGCCGCGATCGTCGTCTGGTTATCTGTCAATGAAATTTTGAAACCAGGCGTGTCAACAGCAGTTCAAGCGGGATATGTCAATCCGCTCGATTATTTATGGGAAGACTGCTAACTTCAACGGCTAGAAGTCATTGGAGATCAAGAAAATGTTTGACAGCATCGCATTAAACGAGATCTACAACATGCTGGGAGACAGCTCTAACAAAATAGTTTGCTTATTTTACGCGAACTTGACCACTACCGGGAAGGTGGGGTACTTGAAGACATACCTATTCGGTACAGATATTATCATAGGTGCAGATGATGTAAACGAGATGTTGGAATTTGCCACAGAAGACGTGGCCATGTACTATCACGCTTCCCGAGAGTGTGATTTTACAAGAACAGTAGATGACTTGCAGTTCCTTAAGCAGATTCACCGGAATTCAAAAATTGCAGCCTTCGTCAAACCGAAGTCGAAGCACTTGAATGTACAAGCTCGGGTTGTTTACAATCTGATCAACTACACCTTACTGCCTAAGGATAGATATAGAGATTTGGTGAACTGGATGAATCACTATGTTTTGGAGAAACTCTACAGCTGCACGATGTTTGACTCGAGATACATGATCTTAGGCCACATGGAAGAGATTGGGAGAACAAGGAACAAGAATTTGCCGTACGGGACACTGATTTGGAAGATCGTGGAGCGATATAAGGTTCATGTGCCCACTGTAGAGCAGCTGAGAGTTCCGAGATCCATCGATCTATTTGACAGACTTCATTTGACTCGGATGGGCCTTGTCGAATTCGTCGGGGCTTGGATGCTGAAGGGAGATACCTAGGCCTCCACATCTTTGGATGTTCTAATGGAGGAGGACATCCTTGCCCCTAAGACTGGTAGTAGCTGGGACATAATGCAGCATATGCAACAAATGTATGAGAAGCAGCAGCAGATGCATCATTAGATGCAACATATGTATCATGTGCAACAACAGATGCATCGTATGTATGAGATGCAGGAAAAAGGTGGTTAAGTCACAGGACTATCTCAGTGAGCCCCTTAGAGAGCTCACTCAAAGAATGATGAATTGGCTAGCGTCCGAAGACGACAATGTCCCTACTCAATAGTATAGTTTATATGTTGTATTTCATTTTAGGGTAAAGTGTAATTTGGTCCATACAACTATGTGAAATAGGCAATTTACACCGTAAACTTGGATAATAGGTAAGAACAATCTTTGTAACACTTCGAAAACCCATCCGGGTTCCCGGTGCGCACAGGGACTACCCTGGTCTAAACGACTCTCTCTTTAGTACTATCTCATCCACATGAACTGATTTCCTTAATCCACTACATACTCCTAATCCCAATTGATTGGGCACCACGACATCCTCCCCAAAAATTTTGGCAGAGTGACGCCTGAAAATAGCGCCTCCAAAATGCTAAGTACCTGCATAACACCAATCCAGAATATCCCAATCCATCTAACCAATCTACGAAATCTCCAAACAATCATCATAACAGAACAAAAATGCTATCGACCAAAATAAAGAAAGTCCACAATATAGAGTGACATATCACCCTGAAACTATAACTACATACAACTAATAATCAACGCCCCAAAACAAACAAAATAAATCCTAAACTCTATCATCACTATGCCACGGCTCCATGGGTCGGGTCGCCCTAACACTACCATCAGCCGGGGCCCTGGTCGCACAACACCAACCATGCATCTACTCCTGAGCAGGCTCTCGATACTCACCCTCCTCCTGTACAGTACCTACACCACAGAACACACGGTAAGCTCAAAGCTTAGTAAATAGAGTGCTGAAAGTAAATATGAAGTATGAAAATCAGTTATGCAATCCTAATACATGTACGTCTCTACACACGTTGTCATCATCTCACCGCATCGCATCTCACTGAGGTTTGAAATGTAACCGCACCGGGCAGTCAGTCCGTACACTGCACTGTTTACCGGCACGTCACCGCCGTCCTGGTTCCTCCAGGAACGGGGTCCATAAGTCACACTGATATTCCTCGGGATGCATACTTAATGAAACTTAGTAAAAATCCATTGCCTTATCTAAATTCTCTATTTATTACGTGTTTTTATTTTTGTAGGAAAATTTATGAAGAAGGATTGCCTATGAATCACTTGGAGGAGTCACGACTTAGCCCAATGGGAATTTGTCTTCCCGGGCCCTATTTTTGTAATTTTTATTTCGAACTTATTTGGCATACATTCGCCTTTATTGTAAGGATTTTATAAATTGCATTGCATGCATTAGATTGTGTGGTTAGGGTTAGATGAATGTTGGTGGATTATGGGTTGAAGAATTTCAACTCAAATATTCAAGGAAAAAGTCTACAACAAATGGAGCCCAAAGGAAGCCATGGCCCAAAGAAGAGCCCATATTTAAAGGTATGATTTTACAGGTACAAGAGTTAGTGGCAACATGGATTGATGATGCGACAAGATTCCCTCAATTGATCCCTTTAGGCATGGCATTCATCTCCTTCCTAGGATGTGTGCTTGTTTGCTTTGATCTTGGCCATCCATCATTTTTCATCCAAAGGCCACCATTCATTCATCCTTATGGAAACCCTAATAATCCACCCTAGGACTCTATAAATTCATGGCATTGGTGCATGTATGACAACTTTTGCCCATTTATAAAATTTCTATTTCTCTACTCAAAGGAGGGTATCCTTAGGAGTGTTTTTCCTTGGTTCTTTGAACCAAGTGGAGTGGTCCTCCATTGCTAACCTAGCTTGGGTTGCTAGGATAGCTGTTACTAATTCCCTCACCTTCTCCATTGGGAGTTGGACCGAGGACGAAAATTCCCGGCCTACGGTGGTCGTTTTCCTCCCGAAAAACGTTTATCCGAGAGCTTAACCCGTAAGATCGCTCTACGGATCCGCCAAGGGTATTTCTTTTATTTTATTGTCATCACTTTCACACTATATCCACTCTTTATTTTCAGCTCCATTTTCACACACCATCACTTTTATTTTATTGTCATTTTCTTATCTTTTTGCATTGCATTTTTCATTTCACCCATATTATCTCTTCTTCATCTCTTTCTTCTTATTTTCTTTATCTTTCATTCCATCATTCATCATACTAACTTTGGCCATAGTAACATTATTCCGTTATTTAGTTTCTTGTATTTTATTTCTAGCATTTTTCTTTCCTTTATTTATCATTTTACACAACCACACAACTGAGCACTTATCTTGATTATTTTGTGGGTTAAACACGGACCCTTTTCTAAGGGATCCCGTGTCAAGTGGTATCAGAGCTACAAGGCTTCTCAAATGCGTTTAGTTGCCATGACAATAGTCAAAAATTGACACAAACCCGGGATAGCAGCTCATTTCCTTTTTTAGCATTATTTTCCATATATTTTGTGCTAACTTTTTGCTAACCTAACCAATATATTTGCTGCCATATTTCTTATCATTTAATGCTTGAATATCTTGTTAAAATGTGGTATGCATTGCTACAAAATTTCAGCCAAAGGTAGGCACCCCTTTTTCTCTCATCTTTTCTCGGTTTTTGCTTCATATTGTACTCGGTTTTCCTTTGTTCCTTCTCCTCGGTTTTTCTACTTCATTTGGCTATATTTTGAGTTAACATTTGCAATCTAAAATGTGCCAATACCATGCTCAAAAATCTTCTTAAAATGTTTCTCAAAAATCGGCCATAGTGATTGGATAAAACCGGTTCTACATATGTTATCTTTCTTCTCGGATTTTAGCAAGATATTTGGCTCGGTTTCTACCTCTTTCTTGCCACGATTTTTCTATGCTATTTTGTTATGATTTGAGCCAAGATTTCCATCTGAAAATTAATTAGCTAAACTAAGGAACAAATTTGAAATTGGATGCATGAAAACTCGACCTTAATGACATATTCAAAATTAGCATATTTGTGTTTTTTTTCTTTCTTGGTTTGTAGGCTATGTTAATTCCATTTGTAGCTTGATTTGAATTGGATTTTTCTAGTATTTTAATGTTATACTTATTTCCATATTTGCATCTAAAAATATTACAAAAAAAAAATCTGAATTTATGATGTATGAAATTCGGCTCTAAATTAATGCTTAACATCGGATTCTACTTGTTGATCGCTTATTCGGTTTTTCTAGTATGTTATCTTGGAATTCCTTGTTAGTTTGCTGAATATTTGCATTTGGATTTAGCTTATAATTCATATATTATATGCTGTAATTTAATTGCACAAAATTAGATTTACAAGGATAATTAATTTGCAAACTAGAAATTGGGAATATTGATTTATGTTAACATGGAAAATTCTGCTTATTATTCTGAAAATTTCAGCATGTTTCTCTTGATTAAACTTGTGAATTAATATTATTACTTGCTGTTTTTGGGAATAATTGAGTTTATATTAATATTGTCTTGAGTGGATTTGCTTGAAATTGATAACTTGGATTAAATTGGGCTAAATTTGTAGAGATTAGCATTTATTGAAATATTCATTTCTATAATTAATTGTTAAGTGTTTAATGTTATCATTAAGTTGTTTCCTTATGTGAGAATGATCCCAATTTTATTGTCTTAGCTAAGAATTTAACTTAGTACTTAAAATTTTCCTAAGACATTAAGAAGATAAGCATCTCACTAATTTAGGAAATTTAACTTAGACAAGAAATTAAATTAAATTAAAACACTTAACTATGACTAATCAAAGTGGGTTCAATCGAGATCCACCCCACCAAGAACCACATCGGGCTAGGGATACTCCCCCACCTGAAAGCACACGACACGAAGGTAAGACTAGCTCACAAGGAGGCATGCAAGGACAAATTGATGCCTTAACAAGCATAGTTAATAGCCTCGCCCAACTAGTCCAAACAATGTTGAACAATTCTCCTCGTAGAGAGTTCTACGAACGTGTCCCTTCTCAAGAGACCTCCTCTAGGATTATTCCCGAACGCCCTAGGCGTAGAGCACCTTTTCAACCACCTATAGAGGAAGATTGGAGTGAACCCCAAGGAAGGAGACAACCATATTATTCGGAGGATGAGGATTGGGTGGATGATGAAGAGTATCGCCCAAATCGTCGTAGGGACATTGACGACCTCCGCAACATCAAGATTACAATTCCCCCTTTCGATGGAACGTGTGACGGCCACACATATTTAGATTGGGTTAACAAAGTTGAGAGAGTTTTTGAGTGCCATGATTACTTCGAGCGAGTAAAAATTCAATTAGCCTCTCTTGAACTCACGGGCCATGCCGCCTTGTGGTGGTCCAACCTTAAAGCCCAAAGAATTAGAACATTAGGACCTCCCGTTACAACTTGGACTTCCATGAAAAACTTAATGCACCATAGGTTCGTCCCTCGTCACTACAAGCACGAACTCTTTCATCAACTTCACACGTTAAAACAAAATAGCCTCTCGGTAGATGAATATCTTACCGAATTCGAAACCCTTAAAATGCGATGCGCAATTGATGAACCCCAAGAACAACTCATCGCTAGGTTCATAAGAGGCTTGAACCGTGATATTGGAGATCTTGTTGAAATTCAACAATTGGAGACCATGGAATTGGTCATCCAACTAGCCCTCACGGTGGAGAGACAATTGAAAAGAAAGCGCAAGACCGACTTTCCTAACAAATTTTCTCCCCGTAATTTCAATTCCGAGAAATCCATCCAAAAACATGAAGAGAAGAGACCGTTCAACCAAAATTGGCCCCCGAAAACGCCCAATACCCCTCACCATCCCCCACCAAACAAAAGCCAAGAATCCCTACCTAAAGGACCTAGAGCACGTGATGTGCAATGCTTCAAATGCTTAGGAAAAGGGCACTATGCTAACGAGTGCTCTAATCACCGTGTGATGGTCATTAAGGAGTCAACGGGAGAATGGGAAAGTGAAGAGGACGAAGGACAATACAATAAAGTCGATAAGGACGAAGTAGAAAAAGAGAGTGAAGATAAAGCCGATGAATGCAAGCCTCAAGACGGACCTTTACTAATGGTTATAAGGCGAGCATTGACAACTAAGCACGTGGACAAGAACTGTCAACGTGAGAATCTATTTCATAGTTGATGTGCTGTAGGAGATAAAGTTTGTTCGTTAATAATCGATGGAGGAAGTTGCATAAATGCGGCCTCCCAAGACATGGTGGGAAAATTAGGACTTGAAACCCGTAATCATCCTACACCCTATAAGCTTCAATGGTTGGACGACAAAAATGAGCATGAGATCACCAAACAAGTAACCGTAGATTTCACTATAGGAACATACCAAGATTCTGTTATTTGTGATGTTGTTCCGATGAGTGCCAGCCACATCCTTTTGGGTCGACCATGGCACTTTGACCGAAGGGTAAACTATGACGGATTCTTCAACCGTTATACGTTTAATTTTGGAAGAAGAAAAATCAAATTGCTACCGATGACCCCCGACCAAGTTGCTCAAGATGAGGCCATCTGCCAAAAAGGAAAATCAAAAGAAAATTTACTATTGTCAAAATGCGGGTTGAGTGAAAATCAAGAACCCCCTCCTATCAATTGGCATGACAATCCCTTATATGAAGAAAAAGTGTCCTATGCCTTGGAAAATGTTGAAGAAAGGAAAATAAGTGAAGAAGGCATTTATGGAATAGGAAATATGATTGTAACTCAATTCCTTTCCTTCCCGCATCTAGAGAAAACTTCCTTATTCCAAGAACACTCAAATCCTTTATTTGCCAATGAATTGGCTTACCAATTGGGGAATGAATTTATATGGCTTCATGAGAAGACGGAATTAAATGACGAAATTATTTTTGGGATAGGTAGTATGATCATCACTCCTTTTCTCTTCCGTCCAAAACTTGAGGAAATTTTTCGATATGTTTCATCCCTAAGGAAGAGGTTAATCTATGGTCTCGAACCAATCATTTACCTTCCTTCTTATATTTTTAGAGCTACACACACTAATAGGAATATTACTCCATTTGTAGCTCATAAGCACTCTAAACTTCAAATTGGCGGTTTACTAAAACCTTGTTCCCCACCATTCGATGTCCACAAATTCTACCATAGGACTAGAGTTAAAGTTCTATTGGTAAATAAATTTTCTTTTAAGGTCTTAAGGATAATTAGATCATTTCTTTGGTTGAAGGATTTTATCATTTCCATCCCACTACTTATCAAATTCGACTACTTTGGAAAATTTCTTTTCATCTTTGAGCAAACGCCCTCCAAAGTAGACCTCGGATTCAACTTTTCCACCCTTACCAAAGGAAATTTTAGTAAGACCATCCCTCCTCCATGCCACTTAGAAATTCTAACGAAAGAATATATCCTTATCGCCTTCAAACTCCAACCTATCAAAAGTAATAAACAAACTAGTAGACGAGAATTTGTTAGAGTCCTCCTTGAGAATAGTCAACCATCGGATTTGAGGTCAAATCCTCAAATCACCTGGAGAGGATGATATGCCTCGGGATGCATACTTAATGAAACTTAGTAAAAATCCCTTGCCTTATCTAAATTCTCTATTTATTACGTGTTTTTATTTTTGCAGGAAAATTTATGAAGAAGGATTGCCTATGGATCACTTGGAGGAGTCACGACTTAACCCAATGGGAATTTGTCTTCCTGGGCCCTATTTTTGTAATTTTTATTTCGAACTTATTTGGCATACATTCGCCTTTATTGTAAGGATTTTATAAATTGCATTGCATGCATTAGATTGTGTAGTTAGGGTTAGATGAATGTTGGTGGATTATGGGTTGAAGAATTTCAACTCAAATATTCAAGGAAAAAGTCTACAACAAATGGAGCCCAAAGGAAGCCATGGCCCAAAGAAGAGCCCATATTTAAAGGTATGATTTTACAGGTACAAGAGTTAGTGGCAACATGGATTGATGATGTGGCAAGATTCCCTCCATTGATCCCTTTAGACATGACATTCATCTCCTCCCTAGGATGTGTGCTTGTTTGTTTTGATCTTGGCCATCCATCATTTTTCATCCAAGGGCCACCATTCATTCATCCTTATGGAAACCCTAATAATCCACCCTAGGACTCTATAAATTCATGGCATTGGTGCATGTATGACAACTTTTGCCCATTTATAAAATTTCTATTTCTCTACTCAAAGGAGGGTATCCTTAGGAGTGTTTTTCCTTGGTTCTTTGAACCAAGTGGAGTGGTCCTCCATTGCTAACCTAGCTTGGGTTGCTAGGATAGCTCTTACTAATTCCCTCACCTTCTCCATTGGGAGTTGGACCGAGGACGAAAATCCCCGGCCTATGGTGGTCGTTTTCCTCCTGGAAAACGTTTATCCGAGAGCTTAACCCGTAAGATCGCTCTACGGATCCGCCAAGGGTATTTCTTTTATTTTATTGTCATCACTTTCACATTATATCCACTCTTTATTTTCAGCTCCATTTTCACACACCATCACTTTTATTTTATTGTCATTTTCTTATCTTTTTGCATTGCATTTTTCATTTCACCCATATTATCTCTTCTTCATCTCTTTCTTCTTATTTTCTTTATCTTTCATTCCATCATTCATCATACTAACTTTGGCCATAGTAACATTATTCCGTTATTTAGTTTCTTGTATTTTATTTCTAGCATTTTTCTTTCCTTTATTTATCATTTTACACAACCACACAACTGAGCACTTATCTTGATTATTTTGTGGGTTAAACACGGACCCTTTTCTAAGGGATCCCGTGTCACACACCCAAAACCCCCTGTCCCGACTCGAAATGTAACCGCCTGAGACAGCCGGACGATACACCGCACTGCCATCGGCACGTCGCCACCGCTCCAGCTCGTCCCGGAAGCGGGGCCCTCAGTCACACTCCAGCCCACTATCGCCTGTCCACACCGTACCTCACATCCACTACTCTCCCTCTGTAACGACCCCTTATCCCAGCAAGATATTGTCCGCTCTGGGGATTGGGCCGTAGTCCAACATCCTCCCCTCACGGCTTTGTTTGGTGAGAATTTCCCGGAAGGTCACCCAACCTGGAATTTCTCTCGCCGAAGCACTTTTAACTTCGGAGTTCTTATGGGATCTGTTGCCAATTGAGCTCCAAAACGCGTCTTGCTATGTTGGGAGGGTCTCTTTACATATGTTTCATTTCCATATACTTTCCCAAGCGATGTGGGATTGTGACGACCCCCTTTTTACGACTCGGGATTCGCCTATACTCGAGTCCGGGATTCGCCTACACTCGGCTTAGGTCCCGAGGTTTGCCTCGCATTCATACTCATACGTGCACATTCGGGTCATCACAATCACCCCCCCCCCCTCGAAGGCCCAACGTCCTCGTTGGCCACATTTCCGGTTGGGTACAGGCTCTGATACCACGAAGGAGTTCTCCACTTCCAACCTCCGTTCGTCCTCCAATCGTTCTGTTTTCTTCGCGCTTTCTCCTCCATTCGACGCTCTAGGTATGATTCTAAAGTTTTAGAGTGTTAGTTTTCGGTTTTTGCAAAGTTATACGGTTAGGGTTTTGTTAAAAATCGAGATTTAGGGTTCGAAATCGATAGATTGTTGTAGATTACGAATGTATAGGACGTATTGAACGTTATTGGACGAAGTTAGAGTTATTTGTGAGAAATGTTAAAATTGGAGAATTTTCGGGTTTTTAGGAAAACTCGTTAATTGGAATTTTAAACTATCGAGCGTTAATCGTTGTTTAAATACTTCGATTAGTTAGGTTGAAATTTTAAGAAATTCCTTAGGTAAGGTTTTGGGTTAAATTTGGACGTTTAGAAGTTTAAACTCGTTTTAAAGATAAACGTTGTGTTTTGCTTCAGACAAACAACGCTCGTGGACGGAGCTTGAGCTGCTTGGGACACGAGGTAAGTTCTCGTGATCTTCTCTGGCCGATTGGCCTACACCGTACGTCGTGGTCGTCTCAAGGAGTTTTGGAGATGCGTACGTTTATTTGTTCTGGTTGGGTAGACAGGTTTAGTTGTTTTATAGGTTATAGGTTATGTATTTATAGTCTTGATGGTACATATGTGGTTGTTTACTTTATGATATAAACTGTTCATGCATCACGTGTTTTAAAGAAAAGCATGAAAATAAATTTCCATATGATATTTTAAAGATAATACAAAGAAAACAGCCGTAAGACATACAGTTTACAAGCCGCAAGACATACAGTTTACAGGCCGCAAGACATACAGTTTACAGGCCGCAAGGCATACAGTTTACAGGTCACGCGAGGTGGGGCTCAGGCACGGCTGTACGTGTTGTAAGCGTGCACCTCCCTCCTCTAGTTGGAAAGAGTAGTCCGCCCGCTGGATGAGCTCTCTCCAGTTAGGGGGATAGGATCTCGGTGACACCTACAGTGCATAGCATAGCATAGCATTTGCATTTACGAGCCTTACTGAGATTTTATCTCATAGTGTGTTGTATGGTGTAGGTGATTACGAGGAAACAGGTGAGGATGAGATCCCTCCACCTGAGGAGTGACATAGTTGACGGATGATGGCTCGCGGTGGTGTGCTGGCACAGTCGACGCTTACCTGACCCGTGGGGATGTATGTATGTATAGATTTTGGGGTTTTTGGGATGATTTTGATTGATGATTGTATAGATAGAACATCATAGGATGTTTGGATCTGGATAGGTTTATGTATAGACGTTTTGAAATGTTTTGAAAACTGACTTTATAACTGTTTGGGTGATTTCAAAACAGCAGGATTTGTTTAGGTTTTAAACATATCCACGCAATTCGTTTTCATGAAAATATACTTCGTGTTAATTGTAATTTTGAATCAGATTTGAGTGGAGTTATGAGAGCGTATGAATGTTGAGTTTTGGTTGGGTTTAAGTTTTATGATGACTGTAGTGTTAGTTGATATTGAATTGTGAGGTGTATATGTTTGGCGCAGGAGAAAGGAAGGAAACAGAGGCGGTGGCAATTGATCGCCCAGGGGTGGGGATCAATCGCCCCTTGGTCGCCGCTCTCTGGAGAAATCCAGAGAGCGTGGCGATTCGCAACAGGCGAATGGTCGCCTGTTGCAATCGCCGAAGGGGCAATCAGTCGCCCCCTTTATGGGCGACTGATCGCCACTACATATAGGGATGAATTTCCCTTTTTGCCCTGCTTGCCGATTGTATTTTATTTCAATTGTTTTATTTAATTGTTTTAATTACTTTAAGTTATGTTTTAAGTGATTCAAAGATTAGATTTCAATTTCTGATTTCGATTCGGGTTTCGATTTCGGTTTTGGTTCCGCTTAGAGTTTATTTAAAGTATAGGGGTAAAAAAAAAATGTACGGGGAATTGGGTACAGTGATAGGGTCGTGACACCCTCTGTGCTTAAAAACATGCTCAAAACATTTTGCGTAGTTTTTTAAACATGATGCATGCTGACCATAACCAACTAACTACAACTCCATATGCGCATCACACCACAAACGTACCTACGAACCACAACATACACAAGACTCACAACATGCATACAACTGTGGTGTAGGCCCTTCTGGGCGACTCTCAAGCATTTTATAACCACACTACTACTTACCTGGCGTCCTAGCTCGCTTGGGTTTGGCACGTAGAGTCACCTACGGCTTCACCTAGCATAATTAAAAATTCTCGTTAATACTTAGGCTTAAACTCACCAATTCAACATGAAACTAATGTTTCTAACTTAACCCGACTCATACCCAACTAAACAAGTCACTAATTTGGTTTGGTTAAAAACCAGCCCAAAACTTCAAATGCGCGTAACTTTTTCTACGCTTATCGAAATGACTCGATTTTGGCCGTCACGTACTCCTCTAACAACCTAGTTTAACATACCATAAGAGAATTTAAAACGAATAATCATAGCAAGGTCAAATCTCAAAAAAACAGAACCGGTTTTTTTTTTAGAAATTCAAATTTCAATTTTTGGTTTTTCAACAAACTCTTTCAATCCATCACCAATTCATCACATTCTAACCTATTAAGCGTAATTTAAACAAATCCGAGGTTTCCAATTTCAGAACCCGAACCACAGCCCCCACCCCCTCCCTTTCCTCTCGGTTTCACCCCTGAAACAGGGGTATTTCAGCCATTGAGGATCGCCCATCGCACACACCAATTTCCCCCTTATTTTCGTCGCCAAAACAACAAGAAAACTCGGCCAACATGCTCCATCAATAAGACCACACCTCGGCCTCGCATAAGAGAGGAAACAGGGAGAAGAACTCACCTCTTTCCGTTCGATGCATGCACGAAATTGAAGGGGAAGAGTGGGGTTTCAGTTCGCCGGAGGTCGCTTGTCGGAATGTGGCCGAGATGTCAGGGTTGTCGGAGGAAAATGCCAGCCTCTCTCTCACCGGGGCTCGGGTCTCGCCGGGGCTCGGGTTGCAAACAAACTGAATGGCTTCTTCGCGAAGCCATTCAGTTTAAAATGTATTTATTTACTTATTTATTTATTTATTAACTAATTTACTACATTGCCCTCGCGTGTTTGAACTTCCGTGTTTCCGTTAAGTTCACGTCCTCTAATCTTTTGAAAAATTCTCTTCCAAATAAATTCCTAAATTTTATTAGGCTAATTAGCCTGTTAAAATCTTTCACGAAACCCTAACAAGACTTTAAATTTATTCGGTAAATTTTCTGGGTTATTACATCCTCCCCACCTTATAGAAATTTTGCGCCCAAAATTTACGTACCGAATAGCTCAGGAAACTGCTGTTCCATATCTTGTCGTCGCTCCCAAGTGGTCTCCTCCACGTTGTTGTTGCGCCACAACACTTTGACCAAGGGGATTTCCTTGTTACGCAACACCTTAACAGCTGATCCCAAAATCCGGACTGGTTTTTCCTCATAAGCTAAGGTCGGTTGGATCTCAATCTCCTCCTGAGTCACCACCTGATCAGGATCACGAATGCACTTCCTCAGCATAGAAACATGGAAGACATCGTGAATGGCACTCATAGACGCAGGCAGCTGTAGCCGGTAAGCGGTACTCCCGACTCTCTCTAATACAGGGAATGGCCCCACAAACCGAGGGTTGAGCTTCCCTCACTTCCTGAACCTGACTACTCCCTCGAATGGGGAGATCTTCAAAAACACCAGATCCCCCACGCTAAACTCCAACTCTCGCCGCCTCTGATCTGCATAACTCTTATGCCGACTCTGAGCTGCCTCAATTCTCCTCCGAATAATAGTCACTTTGTCAACTGTCTGCTGCAGAATCTCAGGGCCTAGCAATCTCGCCTCCCCAACCTCGTCCTAATATAGAGGCGATCTGCACTTCCTCCCATATAAGGCCTCGTAAGGCGTCATACCAATGGTGGACTGGTAACTATTATTATACGAAAATTCCACCAAAGGCAAGAACCTGCTCCAAGATGTCTGAAACTCTAGCACACAGGCCCTTAGCATATCTTCTAAAATCTGTATAATCCGCTCCGACTGCCCGTCAGTCTGAGGATGAAAGGCAGTACTAAAATCCAACCGGGTGCCCATGGCTTTCTGTAGGCTCCTCCAAAACTTAGAGGTAAATCTGGGATCTCGATCCGACACTATCGACACCGGAACCCCATGCAACCGGACTATCTCCTGAACATAAATATGGGCGAACTGGTCCATAGAATAAGTCATCCTCACCAGCAGAAAGTGAGACGATTTCGTCAGCCTGTCCACAACTACCCAGATTGCATCATGGCCCTTCACTGTCTTGGGTAATCCCGTCACAAAATCCATAGTGATCTTCTCCCACTTCCACTCTGGTATTGGTAGTGGTTGAAGCATACCCGATGGTCTCTGGTGCTCTGCCTTCACCTGTTGGCATACAACACAAGCCTCCACATACATGGTCACTTCACGCTTCATATTAGGCCACCAATAATGTTGTCTCAGGTCCCTGTACATCTTAGTACTTCCAGGATGCACAGAGAAAGGAGAAGAATGAGCCTCTGCCAATATATCCTTCCTCAGCTCCTCATCCTTCGGAACGTACCACCTGTCCCGAAATTTCAGAATCCCGTCCTCTGAAATGCTGAATTCGGATCTCGCACCGGTCTCCATACCCGCTCTAGGTCACTACACTCAGAATCTCCTCCTTGAGCTAGTTTGATCCTTTCCAGGATGGTCGGCCTCAATGATATAGCCGAAAGAGTAGCTGCAAGGTTAGAAACTACCTCCACACCAAATCTCTGCAGCTCAACTCCCAACTCAGCGGGCACCGTAGTCCTCATAGCGAAAACTGAACCTGGAACTGCCACCTGACTTAAAGCATCCGCCACCACATTTGCTTTCCCCGGGTGATACTTGATTTCCAAATCATAGTCTTTCACCAGCTCGAGCCACCTCCTCTGCCTCAGGTTCAGTTCCTTCTGCGTAAAAATATACCTCAAGCTCTGGTGGTCAGAGAATACCTCACACTGCTGCCCATATAGATAATGCCGCCAAATTTTCAGTGCAAAGACCACTGCTGCTAGCTCCAAGTCGTGAGTGGGATAGTTCTGCTCATACGTCTTCAGTTGCCTAGAGGCATAAGCAATGACCTTCCCCTTCTGCATCAATACACACCCCAAACCAATCCTGGATGCGTCGCAATAAATACTGAACCTCTCACCCTCCACCGGTAGCACCAGTAACGGAGCTGAGGTCAACTTCTGCTTCAGAATCTGAAAGCTGCTTTCACAATCATCAGACCAACAGTAATTCGCATTCTTCCTAGTCAACCGAGTCATCGGGGCTGCAATCTTGGAGAATCCCTTAATAAATCTCCGATAATAGCCTGCCAATCCAAGAAAACTACGAATCTCACTCGCACTGGTCGGCCGAGGCCATTCCTGCACCGCCTGAACCTTCATCGGGTCCACCGAAATGCCATCACAGGAAATGGCGTGCCCTAAGAAATTAACTCTATCCAGCCAAAACTCACACTTGGAGAACTTAGCGTACAACTGGTGCTGTTTCAAAGCAGACAGCACAATCTCTAAGTGTTCCCTGTGCTCCTCTTCAGTCCGCGAATAAATCAAAATATCATCAATAAACACTATCACGAACCTGTCCAAATACTCCTTAAACACCCGATTCATCAAATCCATAAAAGCTGCCGGGGCATTGGTCAGTCCGAAAGACATGACCAAAAACTCATAGTGTCCATATCTCGTCCTGAAAGCTAACTTTGGTACATCTTCCTCCTGCACCTTCAGCTGATAGTAACCGGACCTCAAATCAACCTTAGAGAACACCCGCGCACCTTGAAGCTGATCAAACAAATCATCTATCCTCGGCAATGGATATCTGTTCTTCACTGTCAGCTTATTTAGCTCCCTGTAGTCAATGCGCATGCGTAGGGATCCGTCTTTCTTTCTGACAAACAACATCGGTGCGCCCCACGGCGAAAAGCTAGGGTGTATAAAGCCCTTATCCGTCAACTCCTCCAACTGCGCCTTCAACACTTTCAGCTCAGTAGGCGCCAATCTGTACGGGTTCTTACACACCGGTTCAGCCCCTGGGTACACATCAATGACAAACTCAATCTCTCTATCAGGAGGCAAACCAGGCAAGTCCTCAAGGAACACCTCGGGAAAATCCTACACGACTGCGATGTCTGATAACTGAATCCCTGCCTGATACCGTCCATCCATAGCGCTAGCTAGGAAGCCCATACATCCATCTCATAATAACTGTGGAGCCCTCAAGGAAGATACTACAGGAATCCTGTTCACTCTTTTCTCGGCCCTGAATGAATAAATCTCACCATTCGGGGGCCGAAAATGGATCTCTCGAGTCCTACAATCTATTGAGGCAAAATGTCTGAACAGCCAATCTATATCCAAGATGACCTCATACCCCTTCATGTGGAGTATGACCAGATAAGCATATAGTAGTCGCTCCCCCACTGTCACTATATCTCCTCGCACCATTTGATCTGAAAATAAACGCTCACCTGGTGGCAATGTTACCTCATAAAATCGGTCTGCAGGACAAAACTCCAAATTGGCCTTAACCACAAAGTCCGTAGACACAAATGAATGTGTAGCACCCGTATCAATCAAGGTATAAGTTGCAACTCCGAGAATAAAAATGCTACCTGAAATGACAGACGGCTGGGCAGCATCATCTGGCTCAATAAGGGAGAAAACCCGCGGTGCTGATTTCGCCGGGCCTCTGCTCAAGGTCGGGCACTGTCTGGCAAGATGACCTACCTCGTTGCACTGGTAGCATCGACCTGTCTTCAGACACTCTCTCGCAATATGGCCCACCTCATTACACCTGAAGCATCTATTAGAATCTGCTAGGCACTCACCAAAATGGTTCTTCTTACACTTAGGGCATAGTGGCACAATACTCGACTCTTGAGGCCGCTTGCTGCTCCCCTGGCTCTTACTGGGCCTCTTCTGGCCCCTCTGCTGCGGTTGCGGCGTGCCCCTCGACGACTGAGGCATAATCCTTGGAGGAGACGTCGCTGCTGCTCCCTAGGCTGATCCCTATAGCTAGGAAGCTTCATGCTGGCCTCCTCAATATCCAGTGCCTTGGCAACCACCATGTCATAATGCACATTCTGTGTTCCAGCTATCCTGACACCCATATATATCTCCGGCTTCAGCCCTTGAACAAACTGGTGCACCTTGTTCTCGTTTAGGCTCACCAGGTGACTGGCAAATCTCGATAAGGCTTCAAACTGCCGCACATAATCCGCCACTGTACTAGTCTGCTTCAACTGAGTAAACTCGACCATCTTCGTGGTTCTGACCGAGTGGCTGAAGTATTTGCCGAAGAACACTGCCCGAAACTCCTCCCATGCCATCCTACTCACATCGGCGGTGGCCTTCACTGTGTCCCACCAGAATCGGGCATCCCCTGTCAAGTGGAAAACTGCACTGGAGACCCTGTCCCGATCATCCACCTTGGCATAACTCATCATGTCTTCCATTCTTCGAATCCACTCCTCAGCAATGAGTGGGTCCGAAGATGATCCGTCAAAGATTGGGGGCTGCAACCTGTGAAACCTATCCCTCTCGCGGCCCGCTGCAGCAGCGCTACCACTAGACTGGCCCTGATCCTCCCTGTTTAAAAATCGCTCTAACTGTTGGGACTGGCACTCTAACTGCTGAGACTAGCGGGTGACCAACTCTGTTAACTGCCTGATAGCATCATCCCTCCCATCTGTCTCTCTCTGTGGTTGTCCCCCAATCTCGGCCTGGTCATCTATCTCTCTTCGAGGTCGTCCCCGTCCTCTACGCCCTCCCGGCATATCTCTATATCCCTGAACAATTTAACACTATCATAAGTAAAATATATGAGGGTTCTAATAATACTTACAGTTGGCGAAGTGCTCCCAGACAGTGACTGACGGTGTTAGGTAATCCACTGAACGACGTCGACCCCATGGCTCTGATACCATAACTGTAACGCCCCGAAAACCCATCCAGGTTCCCGGTGCGCACAGGGACTACCCTAGTCTAAACGACTCTCTCTTTAGTACTATCTCATCCACATGAACTGATTTCCTTAATCCGCTACATACTCCTAATCCCTAGACACCACGGCGTCCTCCCCAAAAATTTCGGCAGAGTGACGCCTGAAAATAGCGCCCCCATAATGTTAAGTACCTGCATAACACCAATCCAGAATATCTCAATCCATCTAACCAATCTACGAAATCTCCAAACAATCATCATAATAGAACGAAAATGCTATCGACCAAAATAAAGAAAGTCCACAATATAAAGTGACATATCACCCTGAAACTATAACTACATAAAACTAATAATCAACGCCCCAAAAACAAAATAAATCCTAAACCCTATCATCACTATGCCACGGCTCCATGGGTTGGGTCGCCCTAACACTACCATCAGCTGGGGCCCTGGTCGCACAACACCAACCACGCATCTACTCCTGAGCAGGCTCTCGATACTCACCCTCCTCCTGTACGGTACCTACACTACAGAACACAAGGTAAGCTCAAAGCTTAGTAAATAGAGTGCTGAAAGTAAATATGAAGTATGAAAATCAGTTATGCAATCCTAACACATGTACGTCTCTACACACGCTGTCATCATCTCACCGCATCGCATCTCACCAAGGTTTGAAATGTAACCGCACCGGGCAGTCAGTCCGTACACCGCACTGTTTACCGACATGTCACCGCCGTCCCGGTTCCTCCAGGAACGGGGTCCATAAGTCACACCCAAAACCCCCCTGTCCCGACTCGAAATGTAACCGCCCCGAGACAGCCGGACGATACACCGCACTGCCATCGGCACGTCGCCACCGCTCCAGCTCGTCTCGGAAGTGGGGCCCTCAGTCACACTCCAGCCCACTGTCGCCTGTCCACACCGTACCTCACATCCACTACTCTCCCTCTGTGCTTAAAAATATGCTCAAAACATTTTGCGTAGTTTTTAAAACATGATGCATGCTGACCATAACCAACTAACTACAACTCCACATGCGCATCACACCACAAACGTACCTACGAACCACAACATACACAAGACTCACAACATGCATACAACTGTGGTGTAGGCCCTTCTGGGCGACTCTCAAGCATTTTATTACCACACTACTACTTACCTGGCATCCTAGCTCGCTCGGGTTTGGCACGTAGCGTCACCTATGGCTTTACCTAGCATAATTAAAAATTCTCATTAATACTTAGGCTTAAACTCACCAATTCAACATGAAACTAATGTTTCTAACTTAACCCGACTCATCCCAACTAAACAAGTCACTAATTTGGTTTGGTTAAAAACCAGCCCAAAACTTCAAATGCGCGTAACTTTTTCTACGCTTATCGAAAAGACTTGATTTTGGCGGTCACGTACTCCTCTAACAACCTAGTTTAACATACCATAAGAGAATTTAAAACGAATAATCATAGCAAGGTCAAATCTAAAAAAAAAACAGAACCGTTTTTTTTTTAGGAATTCAAATTTCCATTTTTGGTTTTTCAACAAACTCTTTCAATCCATCACCAATTCATCACATTCTAACCTATTAAGCGTAATTTAAACAAATCCGAGGTTTCCAATTTTAGAACCCGAACCATAGCCCCCACCCCCTCCCTTTCCTCTCGGTTTCACCCCTGAAACAGGGGTATTTCAGCCACTGAGGATCGCCCATCGCACACACCAATTTCCCCCTTATTTTCGTCGCCAAAACAACAAGAAAACTCGGTCAACATGCTCCATCAATAAGACCACACCTCGGCCGCGCATAAGAGAGGAAACAGGGAGAAGAACTGTCACGCCCCAAAGGGGACCCACAACAGAACGGGGAACGATCCGGCCCGAAAAGGACTAGATCGCTCGACCCTTAACACCAAATTTCACCAAACGCAGCAGAATATTAACCAATTAAGATAAGTCAGGGCCCAGACAGATAAATAAACAGGTCCAACAAGTGACACCAGATGATGTAATGATAAATGTCCAAATAAAATAACACATGTGAATTAAATACAACAAAGTTTACACATCCACAGCAGTGTCTCACCTTAAAAATATAAGATATATCCTCAAGAAAAATTTATTAAAATAGGAAATTTCTACAAGATGATTGTTCCCGTGCCGATAATTAAATTCTCCTTTACTGAATCCTGAAAAATAGTAGTCGTTTGGGGTGAGTTGACTAAACTCAATAGGGATAGAGTTTATTTCCAGCAGTTATAAAATATTATGCAGAAATTTAATAAAAATGCAGTTTTCAATTTAAATAGATGATCGGTGAAAATGGAGCCTCTCACAGACCCCGAGCACACTGGGCCATAGGCCAAAACATCGACATCAGGCGGTCGCACGCCATAATCACCCTGATCAGGTTTAGGGTTTCGCGCTCAAGGACACGGCTCTACAGCTGTCCTATTACTTCTAGTTAAAACCACACAATTTTTATCAATGATAAAATATGCAGTTGATAAATGTGTGAATGAAAATAATAGCACAAAATTAAATGAATATTTTATTCCAAATAAATGAATTTAATTAATGAATTAAAAATAATAATACTTAACCGAAAATAAAATAAACCCCTACCTCGATTGAACTTACGAATGGTCCAAAAATCTAAATCAATGAATCTGCACTTTAATTCAATAACTTGATATTATTCTCTCTTTTTAGATTTCAATAGCTCCACGAGATCAGTGTCAACCAAGATTTCACACTCAAACGGTGATTCAGAAAATTATGCTGCAAAACTTGACATAAAATGGAAAATCCAATTCAGTCTTGTGAAATGTCCTAAGGAAAATCATGAATAGGTGATAAATTGAACTTGACATAGAATACCGTAGCATCGTAGGTCAAAGCTCAATAATTCAAGAGTCCAAATATTCCTTTAATAAGTGAGTACCTTTGATTTTCCTTTTAGGGTTGTCCAATTTCGTGAGAATCAAGGGTAGACTTTGTATTGGTCAATTTCTCTCTGTTTTCCTCTTCTTTAAATAGAACTATAATCCTTTATCAACAACAAAGCAACAATTAATTCAAGACCTTTAACCAGCGAAGATTTTACTCAAACAAATTTTGAAAACAACCCAACAGTCCTATTATCCACTGAGAATTTGCAGGAAGAAAATAATAGAAACGAAAGGGGAAATTACTCACCAATTGTCAAGCACCAGGGTCGAGCCTCCAATTCGTTTTACAAAGATTGAAGAGAAGAAGACAAAGAGTGTTTTGAAACAAAAATCGTTGGAATCGGAGATCAAGTCGTCGCTAACCAGTTTTTCTTTTCCCTCTCTCTTCTGCGCACGGCGCTCTCAACAGGTGAAGGAGTTTTTGTTGAAGCGTTTTCACAAAGGGTTTTATGAAAGGTGGGTTAATGAGATTGTATACATGGCATTAAATAGGGAAGAATAAGAAAATAAAATAAATTTGTTTTTACCTTTTTCTTTTATCACTCCTATGGCGTTTCACTCCCCATTTCAAATGGCGGATTCCACAAGAACTCACCTCTTTCTGTTCGATGCGTGCATGAAATTGAAGGGGAAGAGTGGGGTTTCAGTTCGCCGGAGGTCGCTCGTTGGAATGGTGGCCGAGATGTCAGGGTTGTCGGAGGAAAATGTCGGCCTCTCTCTCGCCGGGGCTCGGGTCTCGTCGGGGCTCGGGTTGCAAACAAACTGAATGGCTTCTTCGCGAAGCCATTCAGTTTAAAATGTATTTTTTTATTTTATTTATTTATTTACTTATTTATTTATTAACTAATTTACTACATTGCCCTTGTGTGTTTGAACTTCCGTGTTTCCGTTAAGTTCACGCCCTCTAATCTTTTGGAAATTTCTCTTCCAAATAAATTTCTAAGTTTTATTAGGCTAATTAGCTTGTTAAAATCTTTCACGAAACCCTAACAGGACTTTAAATTTATTCGGTAAATTTTCTGGGTTATTACATCATACTTTGATGATGGTAATATGGCTCATACCTTCATATTTTCTTTTAAAAAGTCACGTTTTTTGCACCTGTTCATTTTTTCTCCCTAAAATGACTCTATTCTAAAACTGGGTTTCTGCAATAATCGCCACCATAGCTCCGACGTCCATTACAGCCTTGTAAGATGTTCTGAAGGTTCATTTTCCCCAAAACCTCAGCCGAAAGAAGCTCAGGCCATTGAATCGGCGAGAGAACATGAAGAAATGATAGCTCTAGCTTCTCGCTTTCACTATGGTGCCTCTGGTGAATCTTCTGCTAGGGTTCCTCTTCAATCTTTTGAGCAATCTTTTCCGTTGATTTATTTGCAAAATCAAGAAATCTCTCATTTTTCTCAAGACCCATCATCGTTTCAGCAGAGTTATCTTCATCAACTTCACTTTCCTCATCAGAATTCTGGTTTTCAGGCTAACCCATTAAGCCAAAGCCCTCAGTTCTTCGATGGGAATGATTCTGGATCATCTTCTTCGTCTGTAATCATGGTGAATAACACTAAAAGAGGACTATATAACCTAGGAAATGGAGGTTGGTCCGCTGATCATCAGACTAACAACGGAGTTTTCAGTACGTGGAACGAAGGTTGAGAATTTTTCCATAATTTCTGTGTCGATGAAAAATGGACATTTCCCTAATTTGCTCCAAATCGAACCCTTTGGCTGCATTTGCGAATAACACTAGCCTTTTCGCCCCTCCCACATTTTTCTGAACTTTTCTCCAACGTCCAACTGGCCAGAAATTTTTCCCCATGAAATGATTTTTCGACCAAATTGTTTATCATTTCAACCGGAGAACTCGTCGAGGAGCTTTGCTAGGTTAGATTTAGAGGATTTTCTAATACTTTGACTGAATTGAAAATACCTTTCTCCAAAACACCATTCAGAGAATTTGTGAAATTTGCTGGACTTTGCTTTCCGGTAATTGAATCTGAGCTCTATTAATCCAGAAATGGATGTTCAAGCAGTTTCTTAGCCGTCCATCGCTCTTTGGAATCTCTCTTCAAACAGTTGCTCAAAAAATTCTTACCCTCATCGGAAAATCAGCTCGGGAAGAATGAAAATTCGCTGGAAAATTCGATTCGCTGGAAAAAGAGCGAGGGAAGGAGAGAGAAACGAGGGTGAAGGGAGAAGAGGGCAGGGCAATTTCAGGAAAAAAAATAGACAAGTGCAAAAAACGTGATTTTTTAACGGAAAATGTGACGGTAGGGGCCATATTGCCCATTATCAAAGTATTAAGGTTGTTCTTGCCTATTATCCAAGTTTACGGTGTAATTGCTCATTTCACCTAAT
Source organism: Begonia masoniana (assembly GCA_022432975.1). Taxonomy (NCBI): domain Eukaryota; kingdom Viridiplantae; phylum Streptophyta; class Magnoliopsida; order Cucurbitales; family Begoniaceae; genus Begonia; species Begonia masoniana. Next base: position 30,440,363 of record CM039515.1, on the reverse strand, counting down.
TGTAGGGGTCAAATTGCACTTTACCCTTCATTTTATGTATTATAATTGTCGTCTGTAAATTTGTTGTACTTTAATTTATGTCTTGATGTATAGTATTTGTACTGAAATCTGGCTGTTGGGTATATACTTTTTATTTGAATTTGCAGGAACTGTGTGAAAATAGCTATGGAGGAGTCATAAAACAAACGAAAGTCTGTCTATTTTTTAAATTTTTATTTTGTTTTTTTCAAATAAACTGAAACAAATAAATAATTATAAGGAAAAAGATTTTACCAAAACAAAATACAATCAAACCATGTTCAACAGACTATGAGAAGATAATTTGAAAATTTTTGTAATTTTCTAACACTTGTACCATTTATTGCTATTTTCGTGAATTAAATCAAAAAACAAACGTACTTTACACATTATAACAAATTAATTTTATAAAAATACCAAATGATATTGAATTTACTTGAAAATTTGACCGCATGTTCAGCAGACTATGAGAAGATAATTTGAAAATTTTCGTGATTTTCTAACACTTGTAACATTTATTGTCATTTTAGTGAATTAAATTATAAAACAGACATACCTTACACATTATAACAAATTAATTTTATAAAAATACCAAACAATATTAGATTTACTTGAAAATTTTACCACATGTTCACCACACTATGAAAAGATAATTTATAAATTTTCGTGATTTTGTAACACTTGCACTATTTATTGCCATTTTAGTGAATTAAATCATAAAACAGACGTACAATGTAATTGAGTACTTCACTTTTTTCATAATGTAACGATTTTACCGCATGTTCAACGCCTCTTTCTCTTGGAATAAATCTTCTTTAATATATGTTTCGCTCCATCAATCTCGAAAGATCCATCAATGTGATTGAGTACCACACTCTTTTCATAATCTAACGAAACATATTTTGACATCGCAAAGCTTAATGCCTGCAAGGCAGGTTTGAAAAAGTTGTCAAAATACGTTTCGTTAGATTATGAAAAGAGTGGGTTACTCAATCACATTGATGGATTTTCCGAGTTTGATGGAGCGAAACATATATTAAATGAGATTTGTTCCAAGAGAACGAGGCAGTGAACATGCGGTAAAATCATTACATTATGAAAAGAGTGGAGCAATCAAACTTGTCTTGCAAGCATTAAGCTTTGTGATGTTTTTTTTGGTCCGAAGAAGCTAATATAGCAAATTACAGCCCGAAGATAGTCATATGTTTCTTCTTCCATAGCCGTGTGTAGAAGATTCCTGCACATAATAAAAACTATATGAAAACAGATGTACAATGTGTTTATGAGCAAAATGTGTTGGACTGTACCTGCGTCCCGTCAAATGCGTTGAAATCTATAAAAGTCTCTTGCGAAGCAGCGCTTGTTGTGGATTCCCGGTGAAGACAAGTGCGACTATTATACCCCTTCTGCCGACATATACCACACGATATCTTTGAATTATTCTTACTAATTGTCGAACTCGAGGGCTCATCGACATCTCGCACTCTTATCTTCTTCGGCCTACTCGGTTGGCGATATCTTCTTGGCGGGAGGAGTTCCTTTAGATTTGGTATTTGCGGTCACATTTGGTGGTCGCTCACGGGTTGAACAAAGTGTGAGTACATCTACAGGTAAGTTGCCCGGTAATAGTATCGATGCACGTAATTCTTCGGTTCTACTCTCAAGAAATACATGCATGGAATGGAATGGACACAAGGGATTCCCGTAAGCCCCCACTTGTAGAACCTACTGCGCACGTGCGTTGCACGTGTAGAATAGGGGGGACCTAAAATAAACAGCCCCCCATATTTTTTCATGTGCAACGCACGTGCGCGGGGGGTTCTACCCCTCCGCGTCGACCTCGTGGAAATCGGGGGGCCGTGCTTGGAGAACGGAAGACCGTTTTCTTTGTAAAATGCGGAATGTGGGGCTATCGGCCGTCCATCGAGATTTAAATTGTTAGGTTTTTTATAGTTTGAAATTTGTTTTATCAGAGTTAATACTTTTGAGGGTTTAAAAAAAAAATCAATAATTTGACGTTTAAAATGATTTTTACCCTTGATTTGAAGAGAAAAGATGTCACATGCAATGATCCAGTGCCAGCCGGGCCGGCCAAGGTCGGCTTTCTCCGTTTATGAAGTGGGGAGGGATCCTACCATCTTCCTCACTCACCCCCACTGGACTACCAGCTTGTTTCAGTGACAATCTCTCTCCGTTTTTCATTCTTCTTCGCCGTTGTTCCCTCCTCATTCGTCGGTATTCTCTCTCTCACGCACTCACTGGATTCTACACTGTTATGAGTTATCAGCTTTTTCTTCTGTTTTTTGGATGAATTTGAGAGGGTGAAATGTTGCATAATTATGAGTAAGAAAAGTACGATCTGTGATTCAGACTGCAGAGTAAGGCATAGTTTTGCTGCTTGCTTTGCCAAATTGCACAAATTTTTATTCAAAGATTTTCAAGATTACTCGATGACTTTTGTTTTCCTTGTAGCCGTAGATCTTTACTGCTTTCACTTCTGTTCAATCACATTGTCTGTTAAAACGGGTTTCGTTTCATTAGTTTGGCTTCACACCGTTCCTCTCTATTTTTCTCTGTTAGTATATATGCTTTGGCCATTTTCCATTAATGTCAGCTGGTTAATGCTTTGGAGAAGTTCCAGAAGTTAGTTTGCTTAATGAAATAAAGTCGAGTTGTTGGTAGGGATGATGTCAATTTTTAAATTTTCTGTTGTTCTATGCACAAATCTGAGGTTTTAATTGAATTCCAAACTGTTATATTATTGCAATGGTTATTCCGTGTGTTGGATCATGTATTCTTGTACAAATTTTTCTCTCTGCGTTATGACTCTGAAACTTATAAACTATTAGGGTAATGATGTCAGAGAAAGCTCTTAGAGATCTTAATGTTATACCTGAACCCTAGCAGACCAATACAAACTCCATTAATGGCTGTTTGAAGAACCCGTGCATAGGTAATGCTGGTGAAAATCTTGAAGAGTGGAAGGAAAAAAACTCTGCATCAGTTTCACCTCCAACTAATGGTGAAAATCTGAACTCAGTCTTGGATTGTGTTACTTCCGAAATAGAATACATTGAGTCTGAAAAACTGAATGATGTAGAAGATGTCAATGGAATCGTGAAGGTACATAATTTTATTGTTATTTTTTCCATGGTAATTTATTACTATGGGGTAAACTTGAATCTTCTGAATCATTTGTTTTTGAGTAGATAATCCACCGGTCGCCTAGCATTTGAGATCAACTTAAGTATGGCGTTATACATTTGTCTGTTCGGCATTGCAGACTCTCTTAGCTGGATTGAACTCTAAAGAATGGGTTCTCGTATGTGAAGCTCTCAATAATGTCCACAAGCTGTTAATATTTCACGAGGAAGCAATGCTTGACATACTGTAAGTCTCTGATGCCAACTTCTTTATCTGATTCAGTTGCCAGAAAGAGTTTATTTATGCTTCATTTTTGGATATTATGGTAACCATCCGTGTTTATTAGCACAAGGGGGGACGTGGTATTGTTTGTGGTGAAATCGATGAAAAATCCGAGAAGTGCTTTGTGCAAACTGCATTAATGACAACTGCTGACATTTTCATTGCTTAATTGTGACAAAATAATCGAATCACTGGACCCTCCGGTAATCTGCATTGAATTTTTTTATCACATCTGGTGATTTTTTTTTCATTAAATTGATTCTTTTTACTCAAAAATGGACAGTATTGTTCATTGATTCGTTGTCTGATTGGTGTAGCTAGCGCAGCGTCTTCTTAAATCTTCACAAGACAAACGATTTGTTTGTGAGGCAGCGGAGAGAGCCTTGGCGGCTATGATTACTTTGTTATCCCCTATGCTGTTGTTACCGAAATTGGAATCATATCTAAAGAATCGGAATCCTTGTATTTGGGCAAAGGCGGCTATGTTTTTTAGTCGGACCGCACTGCAACTAGTAAGATATACACATTGTTTTCTCATTTTCACATGGCAGGAAAATTATGTATCTGGTGTTCTTGTTTTTCAGATTGTTTGTTGTTGTCAAGATTTTATCATTTCTGATATTCCATTGACATGTTATTACCATAACTTGTGTTATTATTCAAATTAACGCGGATTTGACATCTCAGTATAGCTTTTACAAATTGATATGAACAGGGGGTGGGAGGAATTAGAGAATTTGGGATTGATAAGTTGGTCCAAACAGCTTCGTCCCAGCTAAGTGACCAAGCTTCCTGAATCGTGTATGACGAATCCCACAACTTATCACCGACCATGCCAGAAAATATGAAAGACGACACGTGGGAGGACTTTTGCTTATCAAATTTCTCTCCTTTAAAAGCTCAAGCAGTCCTGAGAGTGACCAATCTCACATGAGATTCTCTCGTCTTGGTTTCATGACACAATCATTTTGTTCATTCTTGTGCTTGAAAGGTACTGCCCCATTCGACATCTGAAGGTTTACCACTTGTTGTGTACAAAGTAATTTTTTTATTAGTTTGTGCTTTCAGTTGTGCAGTAAATTCTTTTGAATTCTTGAGATATTTGAAACTAGGTACAGTGAAAAACATTTCCATTGAGAATATGAATTTCTTTTTTTTTTTGGTATGGTTGAAATGGATTAACTCCGATTTATTTGAATTCGATTCCCCAAGTAACATCTCAACTAGTGAGAAACTGTTTAAACCATTTTTGATATAGAGAATATCTGATTGAAGAAGCTTGATTAGTGCACATGATTGCCTTGAGAATGAAATTCATGTCATTAATCTGTCACTTTATTTGTCTTGCTCTTCTGCCTTCCGAGATAAATTGTCTTAATGGAAGTATTAGAACTCTGAAAAATGGCATTCATTGAATACAAACAAATCAAAGCCTCTTTCTTAGTTTCTTGAATTTGCTTTCTGATAGGTGTGTGTGTGTGTGTGTAGAGAGAGAGAAAAAGAGAGAGAGAGAGTTTCTTTTTCTTCTTCTTCGTTGTTCTTGAAAGAAGGTGGATAAGGACGACGTTAAAGGTGATATTTTTAAAAGGCAGGCAAAGTAGCAGGAATTCCTATTCAGATTCCAATATCTCTCCGAACCAAACAAAATACAAGTGATGTTTAAAAGAAATGGTCCACCTTAAAAGTGGTCACCAACTACGCAGAGAAGCCACGTCGACTTGCGCAGAAGCCGAAGGCGATGGAAGCTTTGTTCTTCCCATCTTCCATGGCTGCTTTTTTCTGGGTATTTCAAAAAAAGCTGTAATCATTAAAGGGTATATTCCTTTTTTTTTTGAAGTTAGAAATTGATTTCTTCGTCATCCCTGATTGGACCGGGACCCACTTCAAAAACCACCGCCTTTCTGGTTTCTTCCGACGCAGAAAACCCCGTCTGGTTCGGAAATATCCCATTTATGTATTCATAATCAATCTCATCGTCTGCGTTGCGTCCCAATCATTTACGAATGATCAATAATTAAATCATTACCACGACTCCACTCCATCTCTTTGAGGTCGGCAGTTCGCCGATACAAACGTTGCTTTCAATGTTTTCTTCTTTTTTTTTATTTTTTTTGTTGTTGTTGTTATTTGTGTTTGGTCAGCTGCTTTTAAGATGTAATATTTCTTTTTTAAAGTGATCATTTTGTAGTGATTAATTAATTTTTTAGTTGATGATTAATTCGATTTAAGAAAATGGTTGAATTAGATTATTGTTTGGAGGAAAAGAAAGGAAGAGAAAGGGTGAGGGAGTATGAGCTGACCGAACCAATGAAACTAAACCAAACTATGGCTTCAGTTGGGTACCTATACTTGTTTAAACCGAGACTAGTTCGTTTAATTCTCGAAACTATCCAACCTATATCGAATTCAACAAGTCAGCCAAACATAAACTTTCAAATTATATATTTTAAGAATTAATTTTTATTTTAAATTTTCAAATGAATTGGGATTGAACCATGAAACGAATCCTTCGGTTTGATTCGATTCATGTTTCATTTTTTTTGAAACAATGAGTAGCCGGTTTGGTTCAATTGGAACCTCAAACCGAACCAAACTGGACCCGCACCAATGAGCGAGTGCATGCTGATTTTCAGAGCACTTAGGCCACCAAGACATATTCTTCTTTTACAGAAGAGAGAGTCAAGTGGATAAGACAACTCCCTCTCCCCCATTTAATTTTATTAAAATAATTCTTGACGATTGTAACAACTCCCCTCTTTCCCTCTCACGTTCCCTCTTCTCTACTCTATTTGCCTTCCGTTCGTGTGTTGTTTGCATCATTTAAACTTCCATGATTTCGTTTTTGGAGTTTGATTTCTTACTGTTTACCCATCTGGGTCTGAATTCCTCCCACTTTCTCGGGTAAATGAGTTTTCCGCGATTCTGAAACAACTAATGGACCTGGAGGGTGCTCCCAGAAGTCACCCAAACAAGGTGAAATTGCGAGGAAACCTTTTGCGAACTCTCTGAGCATCTGAACATTTCGTTTTTTTTTTTTTGGTAATTTTTATTTCTGCCATTGTTCTTGCTGCAGAAAGATTCGTGGAGGTCCGTGCTTACTTTAGCGTATCAGAGCTTGGGAGTTGTTTATGGAGATTTAAGCACTTCCCCTTTATATGTTTACAAAAGCACTTTTGCAGAAGACATTCAGCATTCAGATACTAACGAAGAAATCTATGGAGTTCTTTCGTTTATATTTTGGACTCTTACTCTGATTCCGTTGCTAAAATACGTATTTATCGTTCTGAGAGCTGATGACAATGGAGAAGGAGGGACTTTTGCTCTGTATTCTCTCCTTTGTCGACATGCCCGGCTGAGCTCACTACCCAACTGCCAGCTCGCTGACGAGGAGCTCTCGGAGTACACAAAAGATGGAACCGAATTGAAAAGCAAGAGTATTTTAAGGTCTACTTTGAAATCTATGTTGGAAAAACACAGAGTTTTGCAGAGGATTTTGCTCGTTCTTGCTTTGATAGGGACTTGTATGGTTATTGGAGATGGAGTTCTCACGCCTGCAATTTCTGGTATCTTGGATTAAAAATCTTTTTCGTTTTGATCTTGGAATGTGGAAAAGATTGGTGATTTTCGTTAATGGGTAGTTTTGTTCTGATCATGTTGGCAGTTTTCTCGGCTGTTTCTGGACTGGAGCTTTCTATGGCTAAAGAACATCACAGATGTAAGTTTCTTCTCCATACCTCCATTATTACTGAGAAAAACAAAGACTTTTGCTTCCTGTTCTAAATATAGATTGTTTACCTACTTAAACCCTATTCCTGTTTACCCAGAGTAATGAAATTACAGTAGAAATCCAAGTCGGTAAACTTTGGGAATCAGATTTACTTCGTTGTTGCAGAATTTGGATCAAATAAATTAATCAACCACAATCAAAAAGCTAAAATCTAGCTGCCCTGAAATTATTTTATGAAAATGAAATTAGTGCAAATCATAGATTAATGTTAGGCCCATAATTAGGCTCCACATCACCAGTTTAGGTTCCAAAATCTTCATATTTAATGCCATATACAGTGCTGGGTAGTCAAATTAGGTGGTTCTTGAGGGAGTTCTAGAATTGAAGAGAGTTGAACACGTGCAAATCCTTTGTTGTTTAGTGACTAAGCTCATTTTTTTGTCCAAAAAGACGTGAAATTAATGGACAAGTCAGGATTTTCCACAATGCAGAATCGTGGGTCCCTTCTAACAATCATCAACGTAATATAATATATTTTTCATTCAACATGAAGACTTAATCGACAATTTCTTACTTTTAACAAAGCTGTTCATGTGGTTGAGAGAAAATGGCGTAGATCCATTTCAGAAGTTATTCGATTGTATCTATATTTATTTTTTGTCGAAGTTAAGATGTCGCTGTTGGTTGAGAGAATGGTTTGGATAAGATTTTCAACTTCTCTTAACCAGTGATTGACATTTTGTCTATTGTAAGACTTGTCAAACTTCAAACTGGATCATAAATCATGATTATTTTCATCAAATAAGCTTAGATGTTGAATGTTGTGGCTGATTAATTTGCTGATATCATCTTCTGGGTTGGTCGGTTTTATCTGCAGCATACTGTTTTTGATTTGTCAAAGTGACTTTTATTGTTTTTTGTTTGGTTTGGTGTTCGAATGACAATTAGTAGATTATTTATTATAAGGCTATTATTGGATGGGCTTAAATGGGGACGTGAGTGGGAGATATTTATAAAAATATATTCTTGATGAACAGAAAAAAAAAAGTTGAAATTAATTTAGAAAACACTTTAATGTCTGTAGAATTGTTCTCTGAAATCTCTTTCTCAAATCTCAGAATTGAATGTGCTGTTTCTGTTTTCAAAATTATGTTGAAAAATGAAGAACATTCCTCAGCTCTGCTACTTGAACTAATAAAATTGAGAAGAAATGGTTGATTCTTCTTCCTTACTCGAACAAATTCATTGTTCCCGCAGATGTGGAAGTCCCAGCTGCTTGTGTAATTTTGATATTCTTGTTCGCCCTCCAGCATTACGGAACTCACCGAGTCGGATTTCTGTTTGCTCCCGTTGTGATTACATGGCTTTTCTGCATTAGTACGATCGGAATTTACAATATCTTCCATTGGAATCCCCATGTTTATCAAGCATTATCTCCCTATTACATGATCAAATTTTTGAAGAAGACTCAAAGAGAAGGATGGATGTCTTTAGGTGGAATTCTTTTGTGTATTACAGGTATAAAATATAAGGAAATCTAACATCAATTTTTGAAAAAAAAAAAAAACACAAAAACTGGTACTAATGTTTTTGGTTTTTGTTTTTCCAGGCTCAGAAGCTATGTTTGCTGATCTTGGTCATTTTTCCCAGCTGTCTATCAAGGTACTTATATTTTAAATAAAAAAACTTGTAACTACCTGAACCCGATCCGTAGCGTATTTAAATAAAATAATGTACTTTGAATGCTTTTGATTTTCTCGGGTTATCTTCACCACATTTATGATGTTGACAATGAGAATTGATTATATGTGTGGAGAGGGGAAGCCGGGAATATTTCGATGTGGACAAATTTCTATTTCTTTATCTTTATCTTTCTGTATATGCAGGCCTGCTCTGATTAAATAAGATGATTCAACATGGAAAAAGTTAAATCTTCTGTAGTTCTTAACCGGGCTCTTCGGACACTCTTGTTTTATTTTTACAGTATTGTTCATTTTCATTTTGTGGATCGTTCTTAGTCAACATGGGACGAATGATCATAATTCAACTAACAGTAGTCACTAATTCTGCAGATCGCATTCACATTTGTGGTTTATCCGTCTTTAATTCTAGCGTACATGGGACAAGCTGCTTATCTTTCTAAACATCATTCGATCGAAAGTGATTATCGAATTGGATTCTACGTGTCTGTTCCTGGTAGGTGTTAATTTTATGGTTTATGGTTGAGACTTAATCTGTGGCTTGATTCAGAGGCCTGTTCTTCTTGTCTCAGAGAAAATAAGATGGCCTGTTCTGGCTATAGCCATCCTAGCAGCAGTTGTGGGAAGCCAAGCCATTATCACAGGGACTTTCTCCATCATCAAACAGTGCTCTTCTCTCGGTTGCTTCCCTCGGGTCAAAATACTTCACACGTCTTCTAAAATACACGGCCAGATTTACATTCCCGAGATAAACTGGATGTTGATGTTCCTATGCTTGGCCGTTACGATTGGGTTTCGAGACACGAAACGCATGGGCAATGCATCGGGTACTCTCTTTCTCGATCATCTTTTGCGTAGGCACATATATATCTGCTCGAAGTCGAACAATAGATGAAAAATAAAATACGAAACTAAGACACCATGATTTATATGGAAAATTTGGGAAAAAACCATCAACATAAGAGAATATTCAATGTGAAGATCGAAAATACAATCGAATGTTTTTTTCGAAAAAAATTTTTCTACGTAAATTTTGGTATCATAATTTTGCATTTTTTTCGTATATTGTTTGATTTCTAACAATACCAATCAATATATTATATAGTATGCATTGATTACATGATCTTTCATTTTACAGGTTTGGCAGTAATAACAGTCATGCTGGTGACTACATGCCTAATGTCTCTGGTTATTGTCTTATGCTGGCACAAGAGCGTATTTCTGGCCATTGCCTTCATCTTCTTTTTCGGATCCATCGAAGCACTCTACTTCTCGGCTTCCCTCATCAAGTTTCTCGAAGGAGCGTGGGTCCCAATCGCTCTATCGTTCATTTTCCTCTTAGTTATGTACATTTGGCACTACGGCACACTAAAGAAATACGAGTTTGACGTTCAAAATAAAGTCTCTATCAATTGGCTTCTCGGTCTTGGTCCCAATTTGGGTATTGTACGAGTTCGTGGTATTGGTCTAATACACACGGAACTCGTATCTGGCATCCCTGCAATATTTTCCCATTTTGTCACAAACCTTCCGGCGTTTCATCAGGTTGTGGTTTTTCTCTGCGTTAAATCTGTTACAGTGCCCCATGTTAGACCAGATGAGAGGTTTTTGGTTGGAAGAGTGGGGCCCAAAGAGTATCGACTCTATCGATGCATAGCTCGCTATGGCTACCGTGATGTTCACAAAGACGACACCGAGTTTGAAAAAGACTTAGTTTGCAGTATTGCGGAATTTATCCGCTCCGAGAGGGTGGAATGTGAGAACACACTCGAAGAAATCGAAGACGACGAGAAAATGACCGTTGTGGGAACATCTTCATCGAAGGTGGACGGTATAAAAATCGGCGAAGAGGAGGCTGATGTGTCGAAACATGCAGGCTCGTCGGAGGTGAAGAAGACTAAATCAAAAAAGAGAGTACGGTTTATTCTCCCGGACAGCCCGCGGTTAGATTTGGAAGTGAAGAGAGAGTTGAAGGAATTAATGGAAGCAAGAGAGGCAGGAATGGCGTTTATAATGGGACATTCATATGTTAGAGCAAAGAAAGCATCAGGTTGGATGAAGAAACTCGTTATAAATTATGGGTATGATTTCTTGAGGAGAAATTCAAGGAGACCAACTTATGTTTTGAGCATTCCTCATGCATCTACACTAGAAGTTGGAATGGTTTACCATGTTTAAATTGTTGTTCATAGTTTTTGTGTCCATTGATTTCCTTAAATTTTCTAGTCGAATTACGTTTGATAGATCGAAATTTATCTTTTGTTGTGTAATAATGCCTGGCTCTGTATGTTACAAATGATGCAACTGCTAATACAACAATGGTGGATCCTCGAGTTTCCGTCTTTAAGCTTCTCCACTCTTAGAGAGAGAGAGGAGAGAGAGAGAGAGAGAGAGAGCAACGATTACAGAGCAGGGAAGAACCCATAAAAAAGAGGTGAAGTTAAAGAAAGTAAATAAAGAAAGAAAACAAATCAAGATTTGAACTTGATTTTGGAGACTGATTCTCGTGAACATAAAAAGGAACACTTAAATAGACGAAAGAGCCAACGATTCCTTGCTTCAAAAGCCACGTATCAACTATTCTCTGATACTTCTGGTTTTTCTTTTTCCTGGTTAATTAATCGGGTTGTTTCGAATCTCCATGAGCAATGCCCAGAAACTTTCAGATTCAGTCCAAAAGATCAAATTTGAAATATTAAAGATTTCCGATGAAAATTAAGACAAAAACAGAGCATTATGCTTTCCGATGCCAATGCTGGCGGCTATCCTACTCCTCACTTCTGTTTCACTTTTCGCTTTACTTACTTTCTCTTCCTCCTATCAACTAGCTTCTCCGTTAAACTTCCATTCCTTGTTAGAAATGAGTTTCTCTCAGACTAACCTTCCGACATCTTAGTGGGTAATTTCTGTTTTTTTCTTTCTACAGAGAACTTCAACAATGGCGAGAAATTGGGTTCTCTTGACCCTCCTCGGCTTTGTGGTTTTGTTGGGTGGGTTTTCCCCTGCTTCAGCCTCCCCTCCCTCAAGTAAGGATCCCAAGTTCATTTCCCAGGGATTAATTTTTTTATTTTATTTTTTTCATTCCGCTGAAGCATTTCCATTTGGTTGCAGAAATTGCGAGTGCAGTTCTATCCAATGTCGTTTCTGCTCTTTTCAAGAAGCTTTGGTCGCTGAAATCAACAGCTAAAACGGGTAAGTTTCATCTTCTCCGGTGAAGCTGGTTTTCAAGGGCAAGGTTCATAAAATGCTGTATCCACTTTGCTCGAGTGGGAGTTCATTGATGGGGTTTCTGGGTCTTCCATTTTCAGCTCTTCCCAGTCGTTCTATGCTGAAATTCGAAAGCGGGTACACTGTGGAGACTGTTTTTGATGGAAATAAGCTAGGAATTGAACCATTTTCACTTGAAGTATCATCCACCGGAGAACTTTTGATTTTAGATTCTGAAAACAGTAATCTCTACGAGATCTCAATGCCATTGTCTAGATGTAAGCTTCATTTGTTTAGTTTCATCTCACTGCATGTTTCTTTTCAATCTTTAAATTCAATTTCATGGCTTGTTTTTTGTTTCCTAGATGCTGGAAGCTAGGATGTTCTACTATGAGTTATCCTTTTAAGATGCTTCACTTTCAGTTTCATCTATGCTCTAGGCTGATTCCAGATTGATTTATTAAATCTGTTTTCTTGCAAAGACGGTTTTGTGCGATTGTCTTCGCTGTCCCACTTTTGATTTATAAGCTTTAGTGAAGAAGAAGACTCCCCTTTTAAGGATTCAATTAAGCCCTTTAGCCTTTGCTTCTTCAAGCAAACTTCATATCTGAAAGATTACAAGTCTGTTTAACCATATTCGAAGAAAACTGTTTTGTTTAATGTCGGAAAATTGATGGAAATCATATTTACTGAATGAATGAGTGATGTGAAGTTAGCAGGCCAAAGCTGATTGCTGGATCACCGGAAGGATACTCCGGTCATGTGGATGGAAGGCTGAGAGAAGCAAGAATGGACAAACCGAAAGGTGTGGCAGTCGACGGTAGAGGGAATATTTACATTGCTGACTCAATGAATATGGCTATTCGAAAGATTAGCGATTTGGGTTGGTTCTCTTTTCTATCGAAGTTTTGAAATATTTGTCGGAATGTTTCGAGATGAGCTGGAGTTTTTCGTAACTTTCTTGAGTTATAAGCAGGGGTGACTACCATTGCTGGTGGAAAATGGAATCAAGGAAGTGGCCATGTTGATGGCCCGAGCGAAGATGCAAAATTCTCAAACGATTTTACCTTAGTTTATTCTGCAAGTAGTTGCTCTCTTTTGATTGTCGATCGAGGAAACTTGGCGATTCGAGAGATACAGCTCAAGGACGAAGACTGCAACCACGAGTATGATGGTAATTTCCATTTAGGTATGATAATTTATCGAAAGAAGTCAGTTTTTGCCTTTTCTATTTATCGACATTTTGTGAAATATAGATCGCGCTTGATCTTTGCAGGAATCGTGATGCTTGTTGTTGCAATCGTCTCGGGCTACTTGCTGGCATTGCTGCAGCATAGAGTGGTAGCGATGTTTTCTTCGCAAAAGGCTAGTGTTTGTTACCGTTAGTTGGTCTAAATTATTCTCTATGTCGAACGAGATTATGCGAGTTCTATGCTTTTTTTGATTTTTTGAATAGCTTCCAACATAATCGGAACAAGAAGATTACTTTTTGGCAGGATTCAATGACGTATAGGATGCAAGGAACACCATACCCGAGAGCTCCGAGATCGATCCGGCTGCCTTTGATTCCGAGCGAAGATGAACCGGAGAAACCCGAAGAAGGTTTCTTTAGTTCACTCGGGAGGCTTTTACTCAATACCGGCTCATCCATGACAGAAATTTTCTCCGGATTCGGAAGGAAGCCGAGCCGTTTCGAGCACAAACTGCAGCACCATCGACAACTCAACAAACCCCTGAATTCATGGCCGATACAAGAAAGCTTCGAAATTCCCGAAGAGGATGGCCCTCCTTCGTTGGAAACAAGAACTCCCACGCACAAAAGAACTTACCCCTTCATGTCAACCGACCTCGACGGCCCCCGCCATATCAAGAACGGGCAATCTTTTTACGGCGGGTGGGACCGAGACTATCTTCATCGGCAACATTATCAAATGCATTATTCTTCGACCCCGAAGACGCTCTATGAAAAGAGTTGCGAGACGAATGAGATACTGTTTGGTGCGGTCCAAGAACAAGACGGACGGCATGAAGCCGTACTCATCAAAGCCATTGATTACGGCCATCCAAGACAAGATCAGAACAATTTAAGGCCTCGATTCAATTATACAAGCTATTCCCATGCTTAATATATAATGTGACATTCTATCAATGTCTTACTACAATTTTTGCTCGTTATTTTTCTTCACGAATTATATTAAAAATGGAAGAACTATATTTATGTTTTTTGTTGTTATATTAACCCTTCAAATTTTATTTTGACAAATTGGATAGTCGGAAAAAAAAAAAGAAGAAAATAATAGAAATCGAGATTTATCTGAAAAACTTTAGACAAAAAAAACTACGATTAGAGAAGAGAAACCACTAATCAGAAATCGGTGCCCAAAATCTAGTCAGACTTAATTATAATTCGAGTCACGTTGAATCTAACATTTTTATCGAAAAGAGTGGGGGACAGAAAAGGTGGAAAAGTAGGAAGAAAACAAGGGTAGTAGGTCGGAGTAGGGGTGGTCTCGTGTCGGTACTTGGATTGGGCCACCATCTACGACTGAGCTCAGCACTTCTCCGATGACACAAAAAATAAAGGCTGTTCCTACGTACTTGATGTTGGGAGTGAAATTTCTGGTCTTTCAGATAAGATTTTGACAAAAACTTATTGTTCTCCTATGCCCTAGCCACGTGTTAGTTCCATTGTGACCCCTTTTTTTTGTCTCTCCTTATTGATTACTCCATTCTTCATCTTATTTTGAATCTTTTTCTGTTAGTCAATCACGTGAATTTAAATTTTCAGTCGCATGTTATTCTACTGCTTGCTATGTGCAGGACTCCCGTTGATCGGAATCGATGGTAGAATGGAGGACTTTATATTCTTGATGAATTTAAAGCATTAGGTGTTGCAGTTTTTAGTACTTAATTATTATAATTTCATAGACGTGCTGTTTTTATGTGTCTGTTTCCAGAACAACTGCAGATTGATCCACGCCCACGCCCCCTTTTAAAAAATTCAATCCAACACAGTAAAAATGTTGTTGGATTCAATTAAATATAACCAAACTAATTGAATCTAAAATAAATTTCAAAATTGAAAAGAGCGAGAGCTCAGTTCCTGAATCAATATGTTAAAAATTTTACAAGTAAATCGTTAAAGCAAGAAGGACATACCCGGATCCATTGTTTGAATGCAAAATACTATAGATCGGGTACGTAGATCTTCCGATTCGACAATTGCCCTCTCTAATGTCTCTCTAGAATAATGGAGGTTCTAAGAGGCAAATGGTTCAATTGAGAATTGAGGACCATAACCTTATTTTAACTTAATTGGGTAATTTACTAGTTTACCCATCATAAATTGGTAAATTATCCATGGTGTCTCTACACATTATAAATAACTATATTATATTTAATATACTTCAAAGTTCGATGAAATCATATTAAATCACTTTAATATGGACTTAAACCTGATGATAACATAATGCATAATTTATAGTTTAATAATTTAGATCTAAATAGAATTATAAATCCTTATAATTCTAACAATCTCCTACTTGGATCAAATTATAAACTAATTTATTACATATTATAACTTTATCCTTATGATATCAAATTTTGTTATAATATAAACAGAGTATACTCAAACAATCTCGTCCATCAATTATATCAAATGTAGAACCAAAGTGGCTTTCGTCACAATTATTTTAACTAAACCTATCAATGATCACATACACCGACATAACCAAATGACACCGATCAAATATGGATGTGTAGCATGAAAATTACATGTAATGTGATTTAACATGCCTATTTCCAACTAGTCCAACCAAAACTTATTGAGATCATTAAAACTCAAATGCCAGAGTGAATTAAATGAATACCTCATAAAATGAATACTGCAGTAACCAAAATATTTATTACAAATATCTATAGAATAGAATTACATAAAAAAAAAAAAACAGACCCCCACTAAACCTCAATATCTCCAAGAGATACAATCCTCATATGAGCAACATGCTCGAGAAAGACCTTAAATCGTAATCCATTAGTTAGCGGATCCGCAATCATGAAGTCTGTTCCAATATGATCTATAGATATTTGACCACTCTGAACTCTTTCCTTCACAACAAGAAACTTGATGTCTACAAACTTAGACTTTGAGAAGCTCCTGTTGTTGTTTGAGAACATTACAGCTGACTGATTGTCACATAAAATCCGAAGTGGTTTTTCAATACCATTCGAGATTTGCAATCCCGTGACAAAGTTACTAAGCCATAATGCCTGATTGGATGCCTCATAACATGCTATAAACTCAGCTGCCATAGTGGAAGAGGCCGTAAATCTCTGTTTGGCACTCTTCTAGGAGATAGCTCCTCCAGCTAAAAGAAAAATATAGCCCGACGTTGACTTCAAGTTATCTTGGCATCCAGCAAAATCAGAGTCAGTATACCCAAGGATCTCGAGCTGATCTGATTTCTTGTTTGGGAGCATGTATTCTTTGGTTCTCTGTAAGTATATGAGTATCTTTTTTACAGCTTTCCAATGATCCAATCGAGGATTGCTCAAATATCTACCCAACATGCCAACTATGTACGCAATATTCAGACGCGTGCATACTTGAGCATACATTAAGCTTCCTACTGCCGAAGCATAAAGAATCTTTTGCATTTCTTTGACTTCAAAGTCACTTGAAGAGCATTGACTTTTATTTATTTTGTCTCCTTTTGCAATAGGGGTATCTCTTTGTTTACATTCTTGCATGGCAAATCTTTTTAAAACCTTCTCGATATAGCTCTTTTGTGATAGTCCAAGTATACCTCGACAACGATCTCGGTATATTTGAATTCCTAATACAAAAGAGGGGTCACCAAGATCTTTCATTTCAAATTTCTTTGAAAGAAATTTCTTAGTGTCGTGCAACAAGCCTATATCGTTGCATGCTAATAATATGTCATCGACATATAAAACCAGAAACATTATTTTATTCTCACTAAATTTGTGGTATACACAACATCAACTTTATTCGCCTCAAAACCATATGAAGTGACTGCTTGATGAAATTTGTAATACTATTGACGGGAAGCTTGTTTTAGCCCTTAGATGGATTTATTTAATTTGTAAACTAAGTCCTTTGATTTATCCAAATCAAAGAACTTGGGTTGCACCATATAGATCGTTTCATCAATGTCACCATTGAAAAACGCTGTCTTTACATCCATATGATGTAGCTCTAAATCAAAATGAGCTATCAGTGCCATTATAGTTCTAAAGGAATCTTTCGTAGATACTGGAGAGAAAATTTTCTTATAGTCGATGCCTTTTCTTTGAGTAAAACCCTTAACAACAAGACGTGTTTTGAATATCTCAATGTTACCTTTTGAATCCCTTTTGGATTTAAAAATCCATTTACAACCAACGGGTTTTGTCACGACCCGAAACCCAACAGGCCGCGACTTATATGATCGTGATCGTGTTCCTATTATTTACACACTCTTTTTTTTAAGCTACTTCAAAGAAGCTTTGCTAGAACGATTGAGGGTTGCACTTAAAACTCAATTGAAAATCTCTTGGAAACGAATTTAAAACAATTTAAGAAATAGAGGAGGAATAAATAAAGAACGAAAATAGCCTCGGTTTTAAAGACAGAGGCGAAAAGAAAACACATGGGGCCGATCGATCGGCCTTTACAGCTGATCGTTCGGCACCCTCTCGGGTGCCATACCAAAAATTTACTCAGATGAACAACATCGACTGATTAACATCTACACCCAACATCAGCCGAACGACATCTCTGCCGAATCGCATATCTGTCGAACGACGTTTCTGCCGTACGACATCAACCAAGTACATCTGCCGAAAACATCGACCGATTACGTCTGCAGATAACATCTACCGATTACATCTAGGGATATCGGTCGAAGTCGACACTTTAACTCTTTGAACTTGACCTTTTCATAATCGGATGACATATAATATCGATCGAGGTTATAGACCTCTTCATAATCGGATGACATATAATATCGGTCGAGGTTAACACCTCAACTCTCGCTGGACTTGACCCTTTTCATATTCGGATGACATATAATACCAGTCGAGGTTAACACCTCAACTCTCTCTGGACTTGACCCCTTTCATATTCGGATGACATATAATATCGGTCGAGGTTATTGACCTCTTCATAATCCGATGACATATAAGAGAATCGGTCGAGGTTAACACCTCAAATCTCAGACTTCTATGAACTTAAATCGACCACTTCATAAATCGGATGACATGTAAAGAAATCGGTCTGGGTCAACACTTTAACTCTCTGACTTCTATAGATTTTAATTTTCATCTCCAGAAATCATCAAGCATAAGAAAAATTATAAACCTTAATATGAACGCGTAGCGGAAGACTTAAAAGAATGGGTGAAAACTTTAGTCTTAAAATCTTCTTCAAAACATAAACAGTACCTAACCATTTCAGTATTTGTCATCATAAGAAAAACTCCTTTTTTTTTTCTACCTATACCTCAATAACATAGACTTTCACCAAAACATATTGGGAGCATCACCCACGGGTCAAAATCACCGCCCAGCCACAAAATCCTCGCCATGAGCACTATCCAGCAACCCGACTCAAACAACATCATTCAATTTGAGGTCTTCACCTTCCAACTTGTCACCTACATCATAAAATTTAAACTATAAGCCTAGTGCTTAATAAGGAGTGCAACATATACATAAATGCTCATGAATGCATGCTTCGTAAAAATCATGTTCGTAAACTTGTTCGTATCCTTTTTACTTGACATGGATTAA
This sequence comes from Begonia masoniana, assembly GCA_022432975.1. NCBI lineage: Eukaryota > Viridiplantae > Streptophyta > Magnoliopsida > Cucurbitales > Begoniaceae > Begonia > Begonia masoniana. The sequence continues at coordinate 30,421,493 of CM039515.1, read as the reverse complement.
TGAGGGAATCGTACTGAGGAGTAGGCAAGGTGCTTGTACATGGTCCACACGGACAGTATTCATGGTCCATTACATGGGCAGTGATCATGGTCCCTCAAGATGGACAGTTTTGTTAACATGGCCATACCACCCCAACCCTCACTTAATATTTTCGTACATTTCAATTTCATATTTTCTCGTTACATTTCCTTTTCATAAATCATGTATACAAAACATTTTATATGTCGATGGAGAAAACATGATGCATGTACATGAGTGCACAAAGGAACATCATACTATAGAAAACGAACCATCCATCATATGTCTTACCATAACGTTACTCTACTCATCATAACATAATGCTCAACATATCATAATCAACAAACAATTATCCATACTAACTTCTTAGTACCGTTGTGATGTAGTGTAACGCCCCGAGTTATCTGAACCCGGCTCGTCACACAATGCCCATATATGACTACAATTTCTACTATATATATATTTTTTAAAAAAAAAATAAACTTTAAAAACATTTAAATATTTGCAGCGGAAATTATTTGAATCACAACGAAGTTATACAAAACTACGAAATGCTGTTGAATGGTTAAGAAACAATCGGCAATTTGAAAATTCTAGTATAAACAGCGAAGTACCAGAGAAGTCGTAGTAGTCAAACACATCTGTCGATTGATAAAGTCAACGGAAGAAGCAGAAAACAACCAAAATAGGAGACTCCTGCCGATGGCGTCAGTCGAATGAGAAACAAAGGACATCTCTCGGTAGACTGCATCTACCGGTGACTAAACGACAAAACGCACTCAACATCTTCCGATGACGTCAGCACGCATCTGCCGATGAGTATACCGAGACATCATCCGATGGACTTAGACTCTACATCTTCCGATGACGTCAGCTCGCATCTGCCGATCACTAAACGTCAACGTTGTACCCACTCATACTGGTAGGGCAAATCCTACATCTTCCGATGACTATTCCTACGGCATCTTCCGATAGACAACAACAACATCCACCGATAGACATCGTCTACCGGTAGAAAACAGAATACATTTCAACTACTCCTCACTGTACTTACACAACACTAGTTACAGAAAGGAATTCGTTTGCTTTTCCGAGACCATTCAGAAATAGCTCAACCATGGCATTTACCAAAATCCAGTAATAAACATTTAAAACTCAACAGATTACAGTTAACCGAAGAAAAATCTCAAAACGTGTTCAAAGTATTGAAACCACTACTGTTATGGAGACTTAACATTTCTAAGTTTAAACACTGTCAACTAAACCTTCTCACCAACAGACATCAGTTAAGCCGCCCCATCAGCTGCCAAATTGTTACAAAGATGCACTCCACAACCAGCCTAGTCCTCGGCAGACTCAGTAAACACACCTGCTATCACTTCTTCACCTACATCACAAAACTCATCTATTAGCCTAATGCTAAGTAAGTAAAGCAATCAAGAAATGAAACAACAAAATATAAATTCCTAATATGCAATTTCTACTTTCTCAACTCAGTTGTTCATACTTTGTTTCTGTTCAGATCCCCCTGTGAAATTGGGAGTTGGATCAACTCTCCCAAAGTGCATACATCCCTGTCTCATTAAGGGGCGGATTAATTCCCTTAACAGTGAAACTGATTCCTCTGTTCAGATCCCCCTGTGAAATTGGGAGTTGGATCAACTCTCCCAAAGTGCATACATCCCTGTCTCATTAAGGGGCGGATTAGTTCCCTTAACAGTGAAACTGATTCTCATGACTGTTTCAATATGTTCAATCCTTACCATGCCAATCATGCTTTCAGATTCATTTTCGTATGTTTTTTTAAAAAAACATGATGCATAGAATACAAATACACACAAATAATCATAATCCTAACGTTTTGTGATGTAGGCCCGAAGGCACAAGCAAACTTCATTTACCTTGCCTCCTGGAAAAACTTGGTTGCAAGCTACTTCGGATATTACTCAAACCTAAAACCATAGACAAAGCAAACATTAAGTTTCTTCTAATCTTCATTCTAAACCACTAGAAATCTAAGGGAAACTGATTTGGGAACTCTAGTCATGGTGCATTCCCGATTTCAACTCATAAACCGAAACTAGCACTCGCATACCGCATTCTCAAAACTTCATTTATCAACCCTCCTACCAACGATAGTTACAATGTAGTAAGAAATAGAAGCAAAACTCACCTAGTTCAGAGGAAATCGCTGGAAGAATCGAAGAGGATCTCTTATCGCGCTCTGCTAAGCTGAGGGGCTGAGGGTGGAAGAGGAAATGAAATGAAACAGTGGCGGCTACTTCATTAACACTTCCCTTAAATACGTTATCCATTTCTTCCAAATTGCTAATTACTTTTTTGTCCTTGCATAGTTATTAATTAACCCTATCACTTTCTTTCCAAAATTTACACAACAACTAATACATCCTATGGGATAATTTAAATGTGGCTTAATAGAACCGTGTGTTACAATCTACCCTCCTTAAAGAAATTTTGTCCTCAAAATTTAGTACCTGAATAATTCTGGATACTGGTCCATCATGTCTTGCTGGCGCTCCCAGGTTGTCTCCTCCATGTTCTGGTTGTGCCATAAGACTTTCACTAGTGGAACTTCCTTGTTGCGCAATACCTTCACTGCATAGTCCAAGATCCTTACAGGTTTCTCCTCATATGCAAGAGTAGGAAGAACCTCGATGTCCTGCTGTTCCACAATCTGATATGGATCTCTTACACACTTCTTTAACATAGAAACATGGAACACATTGTGGATTCCTTCCATAGAAGTTGGTAGTTGCAACTGGTAAGCTGCTCTCCCAACTCTCTTTTGAATAGCGAATGGTCCAATGAATCTGGGGTTCAACTTTCCTCTCTTTCCAAATCTCACAACTCCTTTGAATGGTGACACCTTGAGAAAGACTTCATCACCAATCACAAATTCCAATTCTCTACGCCTGCAATCTGCATAACTCTTCTGCCGACTCTGAGCTGCCAAAATTCTCTGTCGGATGAGGGTAACCTTCTCAACAGTTTGTTGCACAATATCAGGACCAAGCAACTGTGCTTCTCCAACTTCATCCCAGTACAAAGGTGATCTGCACTTTCGCCCATACAATGCTTCATATGGTGCCATTCCTATTGTTGCCTGGAAACTGTTATTATAAGAGAATTCTACTAGGGATAGGTACATGCTCCAAGAGCCTTGAAAATCCAATACACATGCATGGAGCATATCTTCCAATGTTTGAATAGTCCTTTCCGATTGTCCGTCTGTTTGTGGGTGGAAAGCTGTGCTAAAACTAAGCTGTGTTCCCATAGCCTTGTGCAAACTTTTTCAAAACTTAGATGTGAACCTGGAGTCTCGGTCTGAAACTATAGAACTTGGAACTCCATGCAATCTGACAATCTCTTGCATGTACAATTCGGCAAGCTGATCCATTGAGTAAGTTGTCTTGATTGGCAGAAAATGAGCAGATTTGGTTAGACGGTCAACTATAACCCAAATTGCATCGTGTCCCTTTGTTGTTCTAGGTAATCCAACAACAAAATCCATTGTTATTTGCTCCCATTTCCATTCAGGGACTGGTAAGGGTTGCAATGCTCCTGAGGGTCTCTGATGCTCGGCCTTAATCTGCTGACAGCACAAACACGATCCTACATATTCTGCCACACTTCTCTTCATGCCTGGCCACCAATAATGTTGTTTAAGATCCTTATACATCTTTGTACTCCCAGGGTGGACAGAAAATCTGGAAGAATGCGCTTCAGAAAGAATCTCATCCCGACGTTCCTTAATGGCAGGAATAAACCATCTACTTCTAAACTTAAGGATCCCATCAGCAGAATAGTTAAAATTCGATTTGTCCGTAGAATCCATGCTTGACTTGTACTTGTTACACTCAACATCATTCGTCTGAGCTTCCTTTATTTTTTCAAGAATGGTAGGCTTTAAGGTTATGGCTGAAAGTATAGCTGACACACTGGATACTGCTTCAAGATCAAACTTTTGGAATTCTGACTCTAAAGCTAATGGCATACTGAAATTTATAGCTGAGGTTGATGTTGTTACTCTACTCAAGGCGTCAGCCACTACATTTGCCTTGTCGGGATGATATTTAATCTCGAAATCGTAGTCCTTGACAAATTCCAACCATCGTCGTTGCCTCATGTTTAGCTCCTTTTGTGTGAAAATATACTTCAGACTTTTATGATCTGAAAATATTTCACAAGGCTGTCCGTATAAGTAGTGCCTCTAAATCTTAAGTGCAAATACTACAGCAGCTAATTCTAAATCATGGGTAGGGTAATTCTTCTCATGAGTTTTCAACTGTCTAGAGGCATAAGCTATGACCTTACCATTTTGCATTAACACACATCCAAGAGCAATCATGGAAGCATCACAGTAAATACTAAATTTACCATCCTCAGTTGGAAGGGTTAAAATTGGAGTATTGGTTAGTTTCTGTTTCAAGGTCGTGAAACTATGTTCACATTCATCCGTCCATATATACTTCACATTTTTCCTGGTTAACTTAGTAAGGGGTGTAGCAATCTTAGAAAATCCTTCGATGAACTTTCTGTAATACCCTGCTAGTCCAAGAAAACTTCGAATATCAGTAGCACTCTTCGGTTGGATCCACTCCTTAACTGCTTGAACTTTTGCTGGATCAACAGATATGCCGTCCCCAGAGATGACATGTCCTAAAAAGTGGACTTGGTCCAACCAGAACTCACACTTAGAAAACTTGGCATAAAGTTGGTGCTGCCTTAGTAATCCTAATACCAAGCTCAAATGCCTTGCATGCTCATCCTTAGTTCTAGAATAGATTAGAATATCATCGATAAACATTATGACAAACTTATCCAAGTATTCATGAAACACTCTATTCATAAGATCCATGAAGGCTGCTGGTGCATTTGTCAAACCAAAAGACATAACCAAAAACTCATAATGTCCATACCTTGTGCGGAAGGCAGTTTTTAGGATATCTTCAGATCTTACCTTCAGTTGGTAATAACCGGATCTAAGGTCAATCTTAGAGAAAACTCTTGCACCCATAAGCTGGTCAAATAAGTCATCAATCCTCGGCAAAGGGTACTTGTTCTTGACAGTTAACTTATTCAACTCTCTATAATCGATGCACATACGCATTGATCCATCTTTTTTTTTGACAAAAAGGACTGGTGCACCCCATGGTGAAAAGCTAGGGCGTATGAACCCTTTATCCAACAATTCCTCCAACTGTTTCTTTAATTCATTAAGTTCTGTTGGTGCTAGTCTATATGGATTCTTAGACACAGGCTCGGCTCCGGGGTAAACATCTACAACAAATTCAATTTCTCTATCTGGTGGCAAACCAGGGAGGTCATCTAAGAATACTTCGGGGAAGTCTTGGACAATTAGGACATTCTGAGGATTTACTTTTCCTACAAGCTGTGTGTCTAAAACGCTAGCTAGGAAACACAAATACTCTCCACACAGGGGAGGCCTTGTGTTAATAGAAGTCATCACAGACATTTCCTTACTCTTCTTTGAAGCTTGAAAGGTATGCTTCAAACTACCAGGGGGTTGGAAGCTAACTATTCCAGTCCTACAATCTATTGTGGCATGATGTTTAAACAACCAGTCCATTCCTAGGATCACATCAAATCCTATTATATCCATAATTATAAGATCAGCAGGTAGACTTACATTCCCTACTAACACATTACTGCCAAGCATCACTTGGTTAGAGTGCATGCGTTCACCAGAAGGCAATGCAACATTAAACACATGCATGGAAGGGGCAAACTGTACATCTAACTTAATGGCAAAAGCAGATGCTATAAATGAATGTGTTGCACAAGAATCTATTAAAGTAAAAGCAGGCACAGAGTTGATCAATATTGTACCTGACACCACAGCAGGCTGTTCTTCATCCCCCGACTCCACCATGGAGAAAATTCTTGGTTTAATCATAGCAGGGCCACTCTTAGGAACTGGACAGTCTCTACTAATGTGACCAACCTTGTTACAGTTGTAGCATCTGGTGACTTTAGGCTTCGAGTACTCTTTGTATGTGTGTCCAACCTCCTCACAGTTGAAACACTTCCCAAAGCCCAGTCTGCATTCACCTGGGTGGTTCTTCAAACATTTAGGACACTGGGGAAATTTCCTGACATTCTGTACCTTCCCTCCTGATCCCTGGCTATTTTGGCCTTCACTTGGCCTCTTCGTTCCTCTCTGTTGGTGTGGCTGGTTAAACCTTTGTGGGACCTCTCTTGGCCTAGCACACAACCTCTCAGCTTCTTCCACTTCCAAAGCAGTGGACACAACCTCGCTGAATGTCAAGCCTTTAATACCACAGAATTTAACACCCCGGTGAATTTCTGGCTTCAATCCATGAATAAATTTGAACATTTTATCCTCGTCTTTGTGAGCAAAATGTCCAGCAAACCTGGACAGAGATTCAAATTGCCTACTGTATTCAGCCACTGACCCTGTCTGCTTCAAGTTCAGGAATTCCAATTTCTTTGTTGTCTGGACTGTGCTGCTGAAATACTTCCCGTAGAAAATGTCTTTGAATTGCGACCAAGGCATTGCCAAAACATCAGTGGTGGTCTCTACTGTTTCCCACCAGAGTTGAGCTTCACCAGCTAAATGAAAGGTTGCCAACGTGACCTTTTCTCCTTCTCTTATGTTGGCACACCTAAACATACTTTCAATCTTTCTAAGCCATCCTTCAGCAATAACCGGATCAGATGACTGTCCATCAAACGTGGGTGGCCTTAGCCTCCGGAATCTATCTCCAGAATGTTCACTGCTAGAACCCGAGTTGGCACTTCCTTGTGCTTCCCGGTTCAATAACACTCCTAGCTGGTCAGACTGTTGACGCACTATATCAGTCTGTTGACGCATCAATTCGGTCAGCTGTCTGATCACACTAGGCTCCTCTTCGTTTCTCACATTTGGTATTTCTCTAGGCACTCTAGGTCTCCCTGGGCGTCTGGCCATTTTACTAAATTCCTGCACAGGGTTATTTACACTCTTAAATATCTATGAACTAAGGGTAACATAAACACTTACAGTTGTTGAAGTACTTCCATGCAACGATCGGCACTGATGAGTAATCTTTTGAACGGTTTAACTGAATGTCTCTGATACCATACTGTAACGCCCCGAGTTATCTGAACCCGGCTCGTCACACAATGCCCATATATGACTAAAATTTCTACTATATATATATTTTTAAAAAAATAAAAATAAACTTTAAAAACATTTAAATATTTGCAGCGAAAATTATTTGAATCACAACGAAGTTATACAAAACTACGAAATGCTGTTGAATGGTTAAGAAACAATCGGCAATTTGAAAATTCTAGTTTAAACAGCGAAGTACCAGAGAAGTCGTAGTAGTCAAACACATCTGTCGATTGATAAAGTCAACGGAAGAAGCAGAAAACAACCAAAATAGGAGACTCCTGCCGATGGCGTCAGTCGAATGAGAAACAAAGGACATCTCTCGGTAGACTGCATCTACCGGTGACTAAACGACAAAACGCACTCAACATCTTCCGATGACGTCAGCACGCATCTGCCGATGAGTATACCGAGACATCATCCGATGGACTTAGACTCTACATCTTCCGATGACGTCAGCTCGCATCTGCCGATCACTAAACGTCAACGTTGTACCCACTCATACTGGTAGGGCAAATCCTACATCTTCCGATGACTATTCCTACGGCATCTTCCGATAGACAACAACAACATCCACCGATAGACATCGTCTACCGGTAGAAAACAGAATACATTTCAACTACTCCTCACTGTACTCACACAACACTAGTTACAGAAAGGAATTCGTTTGCTTTTCCGAGACCATTCAGAAATAGCTCAACCATGGCATTTACCAAAATCCAGTAATAAACATTTAAAACTCAACAGATTACAGTTAACCGAAGAAAAATCTCAAAACGTGTTCAAAGTATTGAAACCACTACTGTTATGGAGACTTAACATTTCTAAGTTTAAACACTGTCAACTAAACCTTCTCACCAACAGACATCAGTTAAGCCGCCCCATCAGCTGCCAAATTGTTACAAAGATGCACTCCACAACCAGCCTAGTCCTCGGCAGACTCAGTAAACACACCTGCTATCACTTCTTCACCTACATCACAAAACTCATCTATTAGCCTAATGCTAAGTAAGTAAAGCAATCAAGAAATGAAACAACAAAATATAAATTCCTAATATGCAATTTCTACTTTCTCAACTCAGTTGTTCATGCTTTGTTTCTGTTCAGATCCCCCTGTGAAATTGGGAGTTGGATCAACTCTCCCAAAGTGCATACATCCCTGTCTCATTAAGGGGCGGATTAATTCCCTTAACAGTGAAACTGATTCCTCTGTTCAGATCCCCCAGTGAAATTGGGAGTTGGATCAACTCTCCCAAAGTGCATACATCCCTGTCTCATTAAGGGGCGGATTAGTTCCCTTAACAGTGAAACTGATTCTCATGACTGTTTCAATATGTTCAATCCTTACCATGCCAATCATGCTTTCAGATTCATTTTCGTATGTTTTTAAAAAAAAAACATGATGCATAGAATACAAATACACACAAATAATCATAATCCTAACGTTTTGTGATGTAGGCCCGAAGGCACAAGCAAACTTCACTTACCTTGCCTCCTGAAAAAACTTGGTTGCAAGCTACTTCGGATATTACTCAAACCTAAAACCATAGACAAAGCAAACATTAAGTTTCTTCTAATCTTCATTCTAAACCACTAGAATTCTAAGAGAAACTGATTTGGGAACTCTAGTCATGGTGCATTCCCGATTTCAACTCATAAACCGAAACTAGCACTCGCATACCGCATTCTCAAAACTTCATTTATCAACCCTCCTACCAACGATAGTTACAATGTAGCAAGAAATAGAAGCAAAACTCACCTAGTTCAGAGGAAATCGCTGGAAGAATCGAAGAGGATCTCCTATCGCGCTCTGCTAAGCTGAGGGGCTGAGGGTGGAAGAGGAAATGAAATGAAACAGTGGCGGCTACTTCATTAACACTTCCCTTAAATACGTTATCCATTTCTTCCAAATTGCTAATTACTCTTTTGTCCTTGCATAGTTATTAATTAACCCTATCACTTTCTTTCCAAAATTTACACAACAGCTAATACATCCTATGGGATAATTTAAATGTGGCTTAATAGAACCGAGTGTTACATGTAGGGCCCTAATGGCCGGAACCCTAACACCCACTTACCTGGGTTCCTTAGCAAGTCGTGCCTTCACGTTACTCGTTCCCACCTAGTCATGTCACATTTCAATGTTAAAAATCAATCCTAGACAAACCGAGTTCAAAACTAGTAAATTTCTAACTAAGGAAATCTCCTAGGAATTAAGCTTATCCTATTCGGGCATTTCATCGAACACCTTGTGTGCATATCTCCATTTCCAATATCATTAATGGCACCTAAACTCTTCAACCACTCTAATTTAAACAACATTCATACCAACATTAAGTTCTTAACCTAAACATCAACAACATCTGAAATCTCATCGTCAATACCATTAGCACGAAAAACTCATAAATACTAATGTTACTCCAACATTAACAAACCCAAAAATCTCAAGTCTTAACTAAAATAAACTCCTAAATCAAAACTTAACAAATACATTATCTAAGCCTTAGCTAGAGCTCGACTTTTGAAGAAATGAAGGAAGAATCGGCGTTGGTGGGGGAAGAATCGCCGAGAGAAAATTTGAGGGGAGGGTGTCGACAGAATGGAAAAGTCTTCGTGGAGGGAGGGTTTTGTGAGGGTTTTTGGATTCCTTTACATATATATATATATATATATATATATATATATATATATATATATATATATATATATATATATATATATATATATATATATATATATAAATCAACTATTAATTACAACTTTACCACTTAACTTAGTTTTCTCATAAACGTCGCGAAACTCGTCGTTTGAGACCTCGTAACTTTCTTATTCCACAAACCACCCCAATTAATTCTCGAGATAAATACCTGACCGAAAAAGCTGGGTGTTACATTCTCCCCTTCTTAAACAAAATTTTTGTCCTCAAAATTTGCTTAAACGAATAGCTCCAGATATTTATCCATCATATATTGTCGTCGTTCTCATGTGGCTTCCTCGATGTTGTGGTTCTTCCATAACACCTTCGCTAGTGGAACCTTTTTATTCCGTAACATCTTTACAGACGAATCAAGGATTTGCACCGGCTTCTCTTCATACGTTAAGGTTGGTTGAATCTCGATGTCCACCGGCCCCACTACATGTGTCGGATCACGTATGCATTTTCTTAACATTGATACGTGGAAGACATTGTGGACTCCATCCATAGATGGGGGCAGCTGCAATCTATAAGCCGTACTTCCAATCCTCGCCAAAATAGGGAAAGACCCAACAAACCGTAGATTGAGCTTCCCTTTCTTTCTGAACCACATGACTCCTCTGAACGGAGAGATCTTAAGGAAAACTTCACCTCCGATGGCGAACTCCAAATTCCTTCTACTACGATCCGCGTAATTCTTTTGTCAGCTTTGGGTTGTCTTCATCCTCTGTTTAATAACAGCAAACTTTTCAGACATTTGCTGTAGTAACTCAGGACCTACAAGCTTCGCTTCACCAACTTCATACCAGTACGAGGGCGACCTACATTTTCTGCCATAAAGCGCCTCATACGGAGCCATACCAATGGTGGATTGGTAGCTGTTGTTATAAGAAAACTCAACTAATAGCAGATATCGGTTCCATGATGCCTGAAGTTCTAGCACACATGCACTCAACATGTCCTCGAGTATTTGAATTGTCCGTTCCGATTGCCCATCGGTCTGAGGGTGAAATGCAGTGCTAAAAGTTAACTTCGTACCCATCGAGCCTTGTAGACTCTTCTAAAACCTTGAGATGAACCTAGGATCCCGATCAGAGACAATCGACACAGAAATCCCATGCAACCTAATGATCTCCTGTATATACAAGTCAGCAAACTGATCCATCGAATAGGTCATCTTTACTGGTAGGAAGTGAGCTGATTTCGTCATTCTGTCAATTATGAACCAAATGCTATCATGGCCTTTGGTCGTCTTCCGTAAACCCACCACAAAGTCCATGGCGATGTTTTGCCACTTCCATTCAAGGATCGGTAAAGGTTGAAGAGTACCTCCCGGTCGTTGATGTTCTACCTTAACTTGCTAGCATACTGTACATAACTCTACGTACTTGGCAACTTCCCTCTTCAAATTTGGCCACCAGTAGTATAACTTCAAATCTTGGTACATCTTGGTATTGCCTGGATGCACTGAGAAAAAAGATGAGTGCGCTTCCGCCAAAATCAACTTTTGTAATTTCTCATCGTATGGGACGTACCATTGATCCCTGAATTTCAAAATACCATCCTCCGGGTAACTGAACTCTGAAGAAGCACCTGTCAGCTTGCTCACAATGTTATTCTTCTCCTTCGAATCCTTTATTTGAGCCTCCTTGATTTTATCCAAAATGGTCGGCCGAATGGTTAATTTCGAAAGTAAGGCTGACAGCTCGAGAACTATTTCCAATTCAAACTTTTGAACTTTAACTTTTAAGGGTACAGACATGGCTGACATTGTGGGCTACATTGTCGTTGACATCCTGCTTAATGCGTCGGCTACCGCATTGACCTTGCCTGGGTGGTACTTAATCTCGAAATCATAATCTTTGACAAATTCAAGCCACCGCCTTTGCCTCATGTTCAATTCCTTTTGAGTAAAGAGATATTTCAGACTTTTGTAGTCCGAAAACACCTTGCACTGTTGGCCATACAAGTAGTGCCTCCATATCTTCAGCGCAAATACCACAACGGCTAACTCCAAATTGTGAGTGGGGTAATTCTGCTCATAACTTTTTAGCTGCCTGGAAGCATACGCTATAACCTTGCCATTTTGTATCAACACACATCCCAATCCAATCTTAGATGCGTCACAATAAACACTAAATTTTCTTTCTTCCACTGGGAGTGTCAATAAAGGTGTTGTTGTTAACTTCTACTTCAACGTCTGGAAGCTCTTTTCACAAGCTTCTGACCACGAGTACTTGATATCTTTCTTTATTAAACTAGTTAGAGGCTTGGCTACCATCGAGAATTCCTTAATGAACTTCCTGTAATAACCTGCCAACACAAGGAAACTACGAACTTCACTGGCATTCTTGGGTTCTGGCCAATCTTTCACAGCTTGTATTTTAATTGGATCAACTGAAATGCCTTCAGCAGAGATAACGTGACCTATAAAATTGACCTTATCCAGCCAAAATTCGCACTTTGAGAACTTGGCATATAACTGTTGTAGCTTTAGAGTCGTCAAAACAGTCTTCAGGTGCTCTGTGTGTTCGTCTTTAGTCCGAGAATAAATCAGAATGTTGTCTATAAATACAATCACGAACTTGTCTAAATAATCCCGAAACACTCGATTCATCAAGTCCATGAAAGCTGCGGGTGTGTTCGTCAATCCAAACGACATCATAAGAAATTCGTAATGTCCATATCGGGTTCTGAACGCGATCTTTGGTGCATCTTCGGCTTTGACCTTTAGTTGGTAGTAGCCCGAGCATAGGTCAATCTTCGAAAACACCTTGGCTCGTTGAAGTTGATCAAACAGATCGTCAATTCGAGGCAAGGGGTATTTATTCTTGATTGTCATTTTGTTCAACTCCCTGTAATCTATGCACATACGGAGGGACCCTTCCTTTTTCTTAACAAATAAAACAGGCGCACCCCAAGGAGAACAACTAGGACGTACGAAACCCTTGTCTACTAACTCCTGCAATTGAGTTTTTAGTTCCTTCAGTTCGACCAGCGCCATACAATACGGATTTTTAGATACCGGTAAGGCTCCAGGATAAGTATCAATCACAAACTCAATTCTCTGTCTGGTGGCAACCCCGGTAGGTCGTGCAGGAATACCTTAGGAAATTCCTGAACCAAAGGAATATCTTGGAGCTTTACTTCACCCTTCCCTCGTACATCAGTTATGCTGTCTAGATAACCCATACATCCATTTTGCAACAGCTGTTGAGCTATCACCGAGGATATAATCGGCATCTTGCTTGGTTTAGGAATAGCCTGGAAAGAATACCGGTCTCCATTCGGGGGTCAGAATTCCACAAGTCTAGACCTACAACTTATCGTGGTGTAATGTCCGAATAACCAATCCATACCCAAAATAACTTCATACCCTTTCATGTCAATTATTATCAGCTCCACATATAGCTTCTTGTCTCCTACTGATACGATATCACCCTTTACTACCTGATCTGAATGTAAAGACTCACCCGATGGTAACATGACGCTATATAACTTATTAGCTGGCAAAACTCATAGGTTATACTTGCACACGAAAGCGGTTGCTATGAACGAGTGAGTAGCACCCGTGTCAATAAGGGTATACGCGGGTTCACCGTAGATTAAAATTGTACCTGTTATGACCGTGTGCTGTACTGCATCTTCATCTTCCATCAGGGCAAAGACTCGAGAAGCCACTCTCGCTCGGTTTGCAACCGACATCATAGGACAATCTTTAACCAGATGGCCAACCTTGTCACACTTGAAACATCGACCTGTGTAAAGCTTGCATTCGCCGTAGTGGTTCCTCTGGCAGATGGAACATAGAGGAGCTTGTGGAGCCCCTTGAGGTCGCTTCCCTTTTCCTTGGTCGTCATTTGGGTTGTAATGCCTCTTAACACCTTTTTGTTGCTGCTGCCACCCTTTATTCTGTCGTGGTTGAGGCTGAGCCTCCCTGATAAACTTCCTTGGCGGCTCACGTTGTCCTTGCACCATTACCTCAACCTCTTCCAATTCCAAGGCCTTAGCTGCTACTTTAGAATAAGGCATGTTATGAATCCCTGCTGTTTTCACCCCTCTAAACAGATTTGGCTTCAACCCTTGGAAAAATTGGTGGATCTTATCTTCTACGTCATCCACCAGACAAGGCGCAAACCAGGACAATGGCTCAAACTTACAAATTTAGTCCGCCACAGAACTGGTTTGGCGCAGCTGCATAAACTCTATCTTTTTACTGGTCCGAACCGCTCGGCTGAAGTACTTGTCAACAAAAGCCATCTTAACCGTGCCCAAGTCATAGTTTCCACGTTAGTAGTGCTCTGAATCAAGTCCCACCAATGCCTTGCATCCAGCGCAAGGTGGAACACAACACATGTGATCTTGTCTTCCTCATCGACCTTGGCATACTTGAACATGCACTAAATTGTTCAAATCCATTCCTCAGCATAAATAGGATCCGAAACTTGTCCATTAATGTCGGAGGTCGAAGTCGGTGAAATTGCTCGCCACCTTGATCATGAGTCGCACTCGAACTAGAGTTTCCTTGCTCCTCTCTAGCCACGAGCCGCTAGACCTGACGGGATTGGCGGTGCACCAACTCCGTTAGCCGAGCAATGGTATTACTATCCTCATTGGTTTCTCTATGTTGACCTCTCACCATCTTGAAAATCCTAAACACATCATAAACATATCTTAACTTTAAATGACATCACTAAAATTGTAACACTTATAGTTGTTGGAGTGTACTTATGCGGCGATTTGTACTGGTAGGCAATCTACAAAACCGATTTTAAAACCTGGGTGCTCTGATACCACAAATTGTCACGACCCGAAACCCAACAGGCCGCGACTTACATGATCATGATCGTGTTCCTATTCTTTACTCATTTTTTTTAAGCTACTTGAAAGAAACTTTGCTAGAACGATTGAGGGTTGCACTTAAAACTCAATTGAAAATCTCTTGGAAACGAATTTAAAACAATTTAAAAAATAGAGGAGGAATAAATAAAGAACAAAAATAGCCTCGGTTTTAAGGACAGATGCGAAAAGAAAACACATGGGGCCGATCGATCGGCCTTTACAGTCGATCGTTAGGCACCCTCTCGGGTGCCATACCGAAAATTTACTCAGCCGAACAACATCAACCGATTAACATCTACAACCAACATCAGCCGAACGACATCTCTGCCGAATCGCATATCTGTCGAACGACGTTTCTGCCGAACGACATCAACCGAGTACATCTGCCGAAAACATCGACCGATTACGTCTGCAGATAACATCTACCGATTACATCTAGGGATATCGGTCAAAGTCGACACTTTAACTCTCTTAATTTGACCTTTTCATAATCGGATGACATATAATATCGATCGAGGTTATAGACCTCTTCATAATCGGATGACATATAATATTGGTCGAGGTTAACACCTCAACTCTCGCTGGACTTGACCCTTTTCATATTCGGATGACATATAATACCTGTCGAGGTTAACACCTCAACTCTCTCTGGACTTGACCCCTTTCATATTCGGATGACATATAATATCGGTCGAGGCTATTGATGTAGGACTGTTATTGTCTAAGAGGGGGTGAATTAGACTTTTTAAATTAATTTCTTAACCTAATTGTTTTCTCTTTTTGTATGCAATCTTTAAATTTATAACAAATAAACAGGCAAGATAAAGTAAAAGATAGAGAGAAAATGACACCGTAGTTTTTAACATGGTTCGGCCAAACTTGCCTACGTCCAGGCTCTAAGGCTCTCCCTTGAAGATTCCTTTCTCATTTTCTAGAGAAAAACTAGATCGAACTTCACAAACGTCGATCTACTGCCTTTTACACTTTGATTGATCTTCACGGGCGTCAATCACTGCCTTAAAGCTTTTACAAGATGAATATTGTTTCCAACAAGCTACACTCTCTCAAAGATATATATCTCAAGTTTAAGAGCAGAGGGGTGTAGGAAAAAATAACAGAGTATTACACAGCTTTTGCGTATTAGGGTTCAGAGAGAATTTCGACAAAAGTTCTTCCCCTAAGCTTTTTTTCTTCTATTTATACTCGGTCTATATTCGGCTTCGCGTCTGTAGTCTGCTTTAAAAAGTATGACCGTTGTGAGTAGTCCGTACGCCGACAGCTAGCCATTGATGTCTTGAGTCAAAATCGTTGGCGGTCTTTTAAAGTCTCTGGCGCTGAGTCTTTAGACGAGTAAGTATGGACGACTGCGTCTGTTGTTAGCGTGGACGACTGCGTCTACTGTTAGCGTAGATGACTGCGTCTTTCCTTTGAACGTGGACGACTGCGTCTTTCCTTTGAACGTGGATGACTGCGTCTGTTGTTAGCGTGGACGACTGCGTCTTTCCTTTGAATGTGGACGACTGCGTCTTTCCTTTGAACGTGGACGATTGATTTCGACAGACTACTTTGGACAAATGATTCTGACTGAAGTCACCTGATTTCCACGTGATACTTTGGATGATTGATTCTGACTAACTATTAATACTTAGCCAAAATATCATCAGAAAACATAATACCCTTTTTAAAGGGCATTTCCAGATAAATGCAATAAACATAATAAACCAATTATCCAGTTCGTAAATTTCATATTATTCATACTCATCAGATTAAACTTAATCAACAGTCCATCAATATCATGTTAATCATATTATCCAAATTAAACATAATCATCAAAATATAGTTACTTAAAACTCAAACGCATTTAAGCTAACAATCTCCCTCTTTTTGATAATGACAAATATATATAATGATTAACAAAGTTCTCTAACTCCTCTATACTCTGTGCATACAACTCCCCATACTCTGTGCATACAACTAGATGAAATTTTATTTATCTGTCACATATTTTATCTCCCTCTTTGATATTATCAAAAATAACGTAGCATTCAGCACAAACAGATGAGAAGCACCAGGAATAAACTGAAACATCCCATAAAAATATCAGGCATTAAAAAAGTAGTATCAGTTACAAAACGAAAAGATGAAGCCTAATACTCAGACTCCGGAGAAGAGGGAGTGTCCCATCCCAACTTACTAAGAAAATCAAACGGACTGGAGGGGAAGGGGTTTATGCCGGAGGATTAATGGCCTCAGCTGGAGGAGGAGGAAGAACACTTGCAACAAGAGGAGCATCACCTGCATCTGCCATAGGAATATCAACAGGGACAGCAAGGGCAGAATCAACATGAGCAGCAGAAGGAGAGGAATGAGCTGCTTGATGAGCTCCGACTGCAAATAGGACTCAAGAACTCGAAGAAGACCGCTAGCTCCAGGTGACCAAATCCGAGTAAATCCAAGAATGAAAATGTAAAAGAAATACCAAACGTGCTCGAAATTTAATGAAATTTTAGGTGAATCTTGTGAAGTGAGTGAGGTGTATGCTGGTGAAAATTATTGTCCAGATTCGTTAAGATGAAAGATTTATGGACTATATTCCGAGAATTGGCCGGTGAGTGCTTCAATGGAGCTTCCGGCAAGAGTTTCTCCAAGGAAGATAACTCGATTCAAGGAATCGGTTATGGCGACTCCTTGCTGTTTTCTGCTCTCAAAAGAGTGGAGAAGGAGGTGGCAAAATCCACTCCAACTAGCTACCAGGCTAGAAGAATGGTTCGGGGGCGCAACCCCTCGGTTGTTGTCAACTGAGCTTACCTTGGAAGCTCCTTGCTCCAAGCTTCTTCTTCTATTGAGAGAGAAATCCGTGGTTGCTCATAAATCAACCAAAAAGTTACAAACACTAATGTCATGAATATATAGACATAATGGTGGGCTAGAAGGGGAATGATGGGTCATCATGTGGGCTTGAGCCATGTCTCAACTTCAATAGGTTAAACAAAGCCACCAACTAATCCTATCATTCATCTAATCCTAACATCCATATAATCCTAACAGCATCTAATAAAGTTTAAAGAAGAAGGCCAACGTTTGTCAATAAGTTCGAAATTTCAAAAAAGCAACAAATATCAAATCTCGGGAAGACAAATTCCCATATGAGCATTAAGGTGCCTCTTTAGTCTTTCCACATGAGTAGATGCTTGGTTGGTCAACGTTCCCAGCTTTAATCTCTCACTTCAAGTCGTCCACGGTATCCTCCAAGTCTTCACACGAACCATGACCTGCAAAAGAGACAAGTGGTGTTAGAAATTGTAGACTCGAGTCTGGGATCGGGTAATGGGCCTACGGGGCACATCACTGCTTCATTGTTCTCAATGGATGCATCCAGTGCCAAATCAGCAGGAGTTGGCTGACCATCACCCAGTGCAGAAAATTGTCAATGTCGGTGGATGTGTTCGGTAGAGAGAATCCTACAATTATCTCGCTGCAAACTGGTTGCGAGAAGATTTGTGTGGAATCTCACAGACTCGATGACATCATCATTGCTTTACTGTGATTTGTTTCTGTAACGACCCTTAAACCTAACCCTTAAATTCCCGTGAAAAATTTTTCTTTTTCTTTTTTTAAAACTTTAGTTGGAATCTATGATGGTTGAAATCGTTGTGAAACTATTTGATAAAACAATATTATAACAGTTAAATAATAGAAAACAATCAGCCAGAGACCGAGGGCATAAAAGGGGGTTGGTTTTTTGGAAAATATTTAAATGCCTGTAAATTTGAAACATATACGCTTTACCGAACAAAGCGTACCGCATCCGAACACATACTACCGATGACATCTACCGTAATGACACACATCCGTGAACACATTTACCGCTACCGACACAGGTCACCGCTCAACATCACTGAACACATTCTACCGATCATCTACTGAACAACATTCTACCGAACACATCCACCGAATACATCTACGTTCATCTACGAAACACATCTACCGAACAAACTACCCCCCCCGAACACATCTATCGCGACCGAAACACATAACCGAAAAACATACCATTTTACGAAACATCTACCGCTCAACATCAAAGAACAGCTGTCGATTAACGGTACGTCGACAACTTCACATTCTCTTATTTCCTCTAATTCTCCAGACACAAACACACTACGAACCAACTAACCATTTATCAACATGCCTTAACATCTACAGCACTCTGCTCCAATACACACTGACTTCTTATCTTCTCTAGACTTCAAACCCAGTTTCCAAAATCTCCTGATACGTTAAAAATCATAGGACTGAATAGAATACGCTTGGCGAAAGCCTAAAACCAGGATGCGGAAAAAATTTAATTTTTATATCCTCTTTAAAAAATGATAAGTATAAATAATCAAAGACTTCTCATCATATGAAAAATTCTTTTATACTTATCTTCTATATCATGGCTAAAACAAAACCGACCAAGAGCCATCCTCGAGCAAATAGCCACCAGCACAAATCCCGCCATGAGCAACCAGTCCAGCAATCCGTCTTAGACATTATACATTGGATTGAAAGCCTCACCTTTAAATTGTCACCTACATCATAGGTTCAAAACTATACGCCTAACGCTTGTAAGGACAAAAGTGCAACAATACATACGGAATCATGGAAGCATCTCAATAAAAATCTATTCTTGTTCACGTTCAATATCGTGTATTAAAAAAGGGAATAAGTGCCGAAAGAGGGGGGGGCAGACAGAGTGCGGGTAACAGGCCTCTCTCGGGCAAGAGTCGTAATCTGGTTAATTCCGGATAGTGACATGGCAAAACTTGCCAACCCCCAGTAACATAGTTGCATACATCATTGTAAGATTTCATTATAAAAAGAGGCATGTCTAAAAACAGTTTAGTATCCTTGGAAGGTAAATCATAATTGCCATGTTAATGGTATGCAAAAAACAATGCATCACACCAGAGAAAACTAGACATCTAGCATTAAATCTAGTACAAATCACAAACATCACGACATTATCCAAAAACAAGCTTAACATAGTACCCTTGTGATGTAGAGCCCAAAGGTTGAAAATCTTAACACACTCACTACTGGAATTCCTTAGCATGTCGTGCCTTCACTTGAAATCTGTCCACTAGACATTTCAATTTCAATGTTACAATCAACCTTAATGTTTCTGAAATCAGACTAGTAAACCTAACTAAAAATCATCCTAGAATCTAGTATGTATGGTCTAAGTCCTTTAGTCGAGCACTTGTGTGCGTAGTTCAACCTCAAAAAAATATATAAGGAAAAGGTGCTGTAACAACCAGACTCATTACCATAGTAATAACAAACCGGATCTAACAGCATCCAGAATCGAATCGCTATGAAATTAAGAACAATTCATAAATAAATGCTATCATTATTTATATCATTGTGACACGAAGACTTTAAACCTCTAGTTGAAATCAACTTCCTAATACTATTCAGTAAAACACATTGTCCAAATCTTACCTAGAGCTGGAGTATCAAAACGAAATCGCGGAAGTGATCGCCGGAGAAAGAAACAGAGAAGCGAGCTGAGGGAGGGAGGTTGCTGTGAAGAGGAAAGTGGACTGGGTGGGGGGTTTTTTTGAGGTGTAAGGACTTTCATATTTCTATTTAGATCAGTCCGAATCACATTAAGTACAATTCTTGCCAGTAAACCTACTTATTTAGAATCTCTATTACATAAATCACAACATAAATAGGCGCGGGAAAAAAAAAAAATACCTGAACCAAGGTGGGTGTACATCCTACGCTCCTTAAACAAAAATTTTGTCTCACAAATTGCGTTGAAAACAAAAAAAAAAAAAAAACCCCAAAGTTCAGGATACTTGTTCAATCATATCTTGTCGCCTCTCCCAAGTGGCTTCCTCGATGTTGTGGTTCTTCCATAACCCTGCGCTAGTGGAACCTTTTTATTCCGTAAAAAATCTTACGACGAATCAAGGATTTGCATCGGCTCTCTTCATACGTTAAGGTGGTTTTGAATCTCGATGTTCCACCGGCCCACTACATGTGTGGATCACGTATGCATTTTCTTAACATTGATACTGGAGAATTGTTGGACTCATCTAGATGGGGGCAGCTGCAATCCTATAAGCCGTACTTCCCATCATCGCCAAAATAGGAAAGACCCAACAAACCGTCTTTAGATTGAGCTTCCCTTTCTTTCTGAACCACATGATCTCTGAACGGAGAGATCTTAAGGAAAAACTTCACCTCCGATGGCGAAACTCCAAATTCTTTCTACTACGATCCGCGTAATTCTTTTGTAGTTGGTGTTTCATCTCGTTTAATAACAGCAAACGTTCAACATTTGCTGTAGAAATACAGGACACTCCAAAGCTGTCGATTCACCAACTTCTACCAGTACGAGGGCGCACCTCATTTTCTGCCATAAAGCGCCTCATACGGAGCCCATACCATGGTGCGATTGGTAGCTGTGTTATAAGAAACTCAACTAAATAGCAGATATCGGTTCCAGCTGACTGCAGTTCTGCCACCATGCACTCAAATGTCCCCGAGTATTTGAATGTCCGTTCGATTGCCACCGGTTCGAGGGTGAAAGCAGGCTAAAAGTTAACTCGTACCCATCGAGCTTGTAGATCTTCTAAAACTTGAGATGAACCTAGATAGATCAGAGATCAATCGACACAGAAAGTCCCATGAAACTAATGATTCTGTATATACAAGTCAGCAAACTGCTCCATAGAATAGTAGGTCATCTTTACTGGTAGGAAGTGAGTTGATTTCGTTCATTCTGTCAATTCTGAACCAAATGCTATCATGGCCTTGGTTCGTCTTCCGTAAACCCACACAAGTCAATGGCGAGGGTTTTGCCACTTACATTAAAGGATCGGTTAAAGGTTGAGAGTACCTCACGGTCGTTGATGTTCTACCTTAACTGCTAGCATACTGTGACCTACTCTACGTTTGGCAACTTCCCTCTTCACAATTTGGACACCAGTAGTATAACTTCAAATCTTGGGACTCTTGTAGTGCCTGGATGCACTGAGAAAACACCAAAAGCTGAGTGCGCTTCGCCCAACCTCAACTTTTGTATTTCCTCGTATGGGACGTACCATTGCTCCCCTGAAATTCAAAAAAACCTCCTCGGGTCACTGCAATCTGAAGACGCACCTTCCGCTTGCTCACATTGTATTCTTCTCCTCGAATCCATTATTTGAGCCGCCTTGATTTACTCCAAAATGGTCGGCCGAATGCGTTAAATTTCGAAAGTAAGGTGACAGCTCGGAACTATTTCCAATTCAAACTTTTGAACTAACTTTAAGGTACAGACATGGCGACCTTGTGGGCTACATTGCGTTGACATCTGCTTAATGCGTCGGCTACCGCATTGGACCTTGCCTGGGTGGTACTTAATCTCGAAATCATAATCTTGACAAATTCAAGCCACCGCCTTTGCCTAATGGTTAATTCCTTGAGTAAAGGAGATATTTCCGACTTTTGTGACCGTCGAAAACACCTTGCACTGTTGGCCATCCACGTAGTGCACCATATCTTCAGCGCACTACCACAACGGCTAACTCCAAATGTGGTGGGGTAATTCTGTCATCCACTTTTTAGCTGCCTGGAAGCATACGCTAAACTTTGCCTTTTGTATCAAAACACATCCCAATCCAATCTTAGATGCGTCACAATAAACACTAAATTTTTCTTTCTCCACGGGCGTGTTCAATAACGGGTTGTTGTAACTTCTACTTCAACGTCTAGGAAGCTCTTTTCACAAGCTTATGACCACGAGTAATTGATCTCTTTCTTATTAAACTAGTAGGGCTTGGCGCCCAGCGAGAATTCCGCTTAATGAACTTCTGTAATAACCTCAACACAAGGAACTACGCAACCACTGGCATTCTTGGGTTCTGGCCACTTCTTTCACAGCTTGTATTTTATTGGATCAACTGAAAATGCCTTCAGCAGAGATAACGTGACCCTATAAAATGACCTTATCAAGCCAAAAATTCGCCCTTTGAGAACTTGGAGATAACTGTTGTAGCTTAGAGTATCAAACACGTCTCAGGTGCTCTGTGTGTTCGTCTGTAGTCCGAGAATAAATAGATGTTGTCTATAATACAATCACGAACTGTCTAAATAATCCCGAAAACCGATTAATCAAGGTCCATGCAGCTGCGGGTTGTTGTCAACTTCAAACGCATCATAAGAAATCGAATGTAGATCGGGTCGAATCGCGATTCTTTGGTGCATCGTTCGGCTTTGACACTTTAGTTGGAGTAGCCCGAGCATAGGCATCTTCGAAAACCACCTGGCCGTTGAAGGTGATCAAACAGATCGTACTTCGAGGCAGGGGTATTATTCTGATTGCATTTTTGTCCAACTCACTGTAATCTATGCACATACGGAGGGACCCTTCCTTTTTCTTAAACCACATAAAACAGGCGCACACGAAGGACGAACAACTAGGACGTAGAAACCATTGTACTAACCTACTGCAATTGAGTTTGTTAGTGCCTCAGTTCGACCAGCGCCCATTACAAATACGGATTTTTAGTACCGGTAAGGGCTCCAGGATAAGTATCAATCACACAACTCAATTTCTCTGTGGGTGCAACCAGGTAGCGTGAGGAATTACCCTTCGGAATTTCCTGAACAAAGAGGGAATATCTTGGAGCGTTACTTAACCCTTCCCTCGTAATCAGTTATGCGTCTAGATAACATACATCCATTTTGGCACACAGTGTTTGCGCTATCACCGAGGATTATTAATCGGCATCTTGCTTGGTGTAGGAAAGCCTGGAAACGAATACCTGGTCTCCAGTCGGGGGTCAGCATGCCACAAGTCTAGAACTACAATTAGCGTGGTATGTAATGTAGAATAACCAATCCATAAACAAATAACTTTCATACCCTTTCATGTCAATTATTATCACTCCACTATAGCTTCGGGTCTCATACTGATACGATATCCAACCCTTTATACCTGATCTGAATGTAAAGAATCACCGTGGGACCATGACGCATATAACGTTATTAGCTGGCACAAAATCATAGTTCACTTGCAACGAAAGCGGTTGTATGAACGATGTGAGTAGCACAGGCAAATCAGGGGTATACGCGGTGGTTCCAACGTCGATTAAATCATTGTACCTGGTTTAATGACCGTTGTGCGTACTTGCATCTTATCTTCCACCGGGAAAAGACTCGAGACGCCATTCGCTCGGTTTGCAACAGACATCATAGGACAATCTTTAACCAGGATGGCCAACTTGTCACACTTGAAAATCGCTGTGTAAAGCTGGCATTCGCCGTAGGTGGTTCCTCTGCCGAGATGGGAAAATCGAGGAGCTTGTGCGCACTGGAGGTCGCTTCCTTTTCTTGTGTCATTTGGGTTGTAATGCGCTAAACACCTTTTGGCTGCTGCCAACTTATTCTGTCGTGGTGAGGCTTGAGCCTCCCGGATAAACTCTTGGGGTCACGTTGTCCTTGCACTAGTACCTCAACCTTTTTCCAAATTCCAAGGCCTTAGCTGTACTTTAGAATAAGGCAGGTTATGAATACTGCTGTTTTACCCCTCTAACAGATTTGGCTCAACCTTGGAAAATGGGGATTTATCTTTAGTCATCCACCAGACAAGGCGCAAACCAGGACAATGGTCAAATTACCCATTTAGTCCGCCACAGAACGGGTTTGGCGCAGCAGCGCATAAACTCTATCTTTTAATGGTCCGAACGACTCGGTGAAGTACTTGTACGACAAAAGCCATCTTAAACCGTGCCAAAGTCATAGGTTTCAACGTTAGTAGTGCTCGTGAAATCAAGGTCCACCCAGCCTTGCATCCCGAGCAAGGTGGAACACAACACATCGTGATCTTGTCTTCCTCATCGACCTTGCGCATACGGAACATGCACTAAATGTTCAAATCCATCCCTAGCAATAACTAGGATCGAAAACTTGGTCCATAAATGTCGGAGGTCAAAGTCGGTGAACTTGCTCGCACCTGCTCATGAGTCGCACTCGAAACTAGAGTTTCCTTGCTCTCTCTAGCACGAGCCGCTAGACCTGACGGATGGCGGTTGCACCAACTCGTTAGGCAAGCAATGGTTATCTACTTCATGGTTCTCTATGTTGAACTACACCTGCTGGCAATCCTAAACACATCATAAACATATCTTAACTTTACAATGACATCACTAAATTGTAACACTATAGTGTGGGAGGTACTTATGCGGCGATTTGTCCTGGTAGGCAATCTAACAAAACACCGCATTTGTAAAACTGGGTGCTTCTGATACCAAGTTTGTAACGCCGAAACCCAACGGCCGCGACTACATGATCATGATCGTTTTTCCTATTCTTTACTCACTTTTTTTTTTTAGTATGAATGCAAACTTTGCTAGAACGATGCAGGGTTGCTTAAAAATCAATGAAAATCTCTTGGAAAACGAATTTAAAACAATTTAAAAATAGAGGAGGAATAATACATAAAGAACAAAAATAGCCTCGTTTTTTAGGACCAGTGCGAAAAGACAACACATGGGGCGATCGATCGGCCTTTACAGTCGATCGTAGGCACCCTCTCGGGTGCCATACCGAAAATTTTACTACAGCGCGAACAACATCAACGATTAAACCTCTCAACCAACTCAGCGAACGTCATCTCGCGAATGCGCATATTCTGTCGAACGACGTTTCTGCCGAACGACACAACCGAGTAACTGCCGAAAACATCGGGAGATTACGGCTGAGAAACATCTACGATTACATTAGGGATATCGGGTCAAAGTCGAAACTTTTAACTCTTTTAATTGACATTTTCATAATCGGATGTAACATATAAATATCGGATCAGGTTATAGACTCTTCATAATCGGAATGACATATAATATGGGCGAGGGGTAAAACCTCAACTCCGTGGACTTTGACCCTTTTCTATCGGGACATATAATACATTGTCGAGTTAAAACCGCAACTCTCTCTGGACTTGACCCCTTCATATCGGGAGACATATAATACGGTCGAAGTATTGATGTAGAACTGTTATGTCTACGAGGGGGTGAATTCGACACTTTTTTAATAATTTCTACCCTATGTTTTCTCTTTTGTTGCATCTTTAATTTATAACCCAATAAACAGGCAAGAACAGTAAAAGATAGGAGAACATGACACCGTAGTTTTTAACATTGGTCGGCACAAAACTTGCATACGTCAGGCTCTAAGGATTTCCCTTGAAGGACCTTTTCATTTTCAGAGAAAAAACTAGATTCGAACTTCAAAACGTTCGGAATCTACTGCCTTTACACTTGATGATCTTCACGGGCGGTCCAATCACTGCCTTAAAGCTTTACAGATGAATATGGTTGCAACAACGCTACACCTCCAAAGAGTATATATCAAGTTTTAAGAGCGAGGGGTGTAGGAAAAAAAATACCAGAGATTTACACAGCTTTTGCGTATAGGGTTCAGAGAGAATTTCGAAAAAGTCTTCCCCTAAGCTTTTTTTTCTTCTATTTATACTCGTTATATTAGGCTTGCGTCTGTAGTAGGCTTTAAAAAGTATGACCGTTGTGAGTAGGTCGTCCGCCGACAGATAGCCTTTGATTGTCTGAGTACAAAATAGTTGGCGGTCTTTTAAAGTCTCTGGCGTCAGTCTTTAGACGAGTAGTATGGCCGACTGCGTCTGTGGTAGCTGTGGACGACTGCGCTACTGTTAAGAGTTAGATGCTGGTCTTTCCTTTGACCGTGGACGACTGCGTCTTTCCTTTGAAGTGGCTGACGGCGTCTGTTGTTCGCGTGGACGACTGCGTCTTTCCTTGGGGACTGTGGCCGACTGGTCTTTTGCTTTGAACGTGGACGATTGATTTCGACAGGGACTACGTTTGCGACAAAATGATTCTGGACTGAAAAGTCAATGATTTTCCCCGTGACTACTTGGTGGAGGATGATGTTCTGACTAATTACTACTTCGCCAAACTATCATCAGAAAACCTAATACACTTTTTTCAAGGGCATTTCCAGATAAATTGCAATAACATAATTAAAACCCCAATTATCCAGTTCGTAAATTCTTATTATCATACTCATCCAGATAAACTTAATCAAACAGTCCTCAATAGATGTTAAGCATATTATCCAAATTAAACATAATACAAAATATAGTACTTAAAAATCAAACGCATTTAAGCGACACAATTCCCTTCTTTTGATAATGACAATATATATAATGATTAACAAAAGTTCTCAACCGCTATTACTCTGTGCATACAACCCCCCATACTCTGTGCATAAAACTAGCTGAAATTTTATATCTGTCAAAGATTTTATCTCCCCTCTTTGATATTATCAAAAATAACGTCGCATTCAGCACATACAGATGAGAAGCACCAGGAATAAAAACTGAAACATCCATACAAAATACCAGGCAGTAACAAAAAGTAGTATCCGTTACAAAACGAAAAAAGATGAAGACATATACCTCAGAATCCTTTTTTTTTCAGGGGAGACTAGACGAGGGACAGTTCCCATCCCACTTACTAAGAAAAATCAAACTGGATGGAGGGGCAGGGGTTTATGACGGAGGATTAATGGCCTCAGGTGGAGGAGGAGGAGAACACTTGCAACAAGAGCGAGCATCCCTGATCTGCATAGGGAATATTCAACAGGGACA
This sequence comes from Begonia masoniana, assembly GCA_022432975.1. NCBI lineage: Eukaryota > Viridiplantae > Streptophyta > Magnoliopsida > Cucurbitales > Begoniaceae > Begonia > Begonia masoniana. The sequence goes on along the minus strand of CM039515.1, from coordinate 30,394,121 downwards.
GCAAGGGCAGAAGAATCAACATGAGCAGCCAAAGGAGGGAATGGAGCTGCTGAGGAGCTCGACTGCAAATAGGACTCAAGAACTGAAGAAAGACCGCTAGCTCCACCGGTGACACAAATCCGAAGTAACTCCAAAGAATGAAAAATGTTCACAGAAATACAAATGTTGCCGGAAATTTAATGAAATTTTAGGTGAATTCTTGTGAACTGAGTGCGGGTGCTGTGACATTATTTCGATTCGTTAAGCATGAAAGATTATGGGAGCTATATTCGAGAATGGCCGGTGAGTGTTCACTGGAGCTTCCGGCAAGAGTTTTCCAAGGAAGATAACCGATTCAAGGTAACGTTATGGCGACATCCTTGCTGTTTTTGCTCTCAAAAGAGTGGAGAAGGAGGTGGCAAATCCACTCCACTAGCTACCAGGCTAGAAGAATGGTTTAGGGGGCGTCCCCAAACCCCTCGGTGTTGTAAACTGAGCTTACCTTGGACGCTCCTTGCTCCAAGCTTCTTCTTCTATTGATGAGAGACTCCTGTGGGTGCTAATAAATCAAAAAAAAGTTACAAACACTAATGTCATGAATATATAGACCTAATGGTGGGCTTAGAAGGGGAATGATGGTTCATAATGTGGGCTTGAGCCATGGTCTTCAACTTAAAGGTTAAACAAAAGCCACAAACTATCCATCATTCAATCTAATCCTACCATCAAATCCTAACATGCCTCTATACAGTTTAAAGAAGAAGGCCAACGTTTGTAAATTAAGTTCGAAATTTCAAACAAGCAACCATATCAAATCGCGGGCAGACAAATTCCCATATGAGCATTAAGTGCCTCTTAGTTTTCCAAATGAGTAGATGCTTGGCTGGTCAACGTTCCCAGTCTAATCTATCACTTAAGCTCTTCCACGTTATCCTCCAATCTTCACACGACACATGACCTGCAAAAGAGACACAGTGTGTTAGTAAAATGTAGACTCGGAGTCTGGGATCGGGTAATGGGCTACGGGGCACATCACTGTTCATGTTCTCAACTGGAGAAACCAGTGCCAAATCCGCAGGAGTGGATGACCATCTCACCCCAGTGCAGAAATGTCAATGCCGGTGGATGTGTTCGGTAGAGAGAATCTACCATTATCTCGCTGCAAACTGGTTGCGAGAAGATGTGTGTGGAATCTAACGGACTCCGAGACATCATCATTTGCTTACTGTGATTTGTTTCTGTAACGACCCTTAAACCTAACCTTAACTTCACTTTGTGTGAATTTTCTTTTTCTTTTTTATAAAACTTTGGGTTGGAATCTATGATGGTGAAACGTGTGAAACTTGGATAAAACATATTTTTATAACGTTAAAATAATTAGAAACAATAAGCAAAAGAACGAGGGCATAAAGGTGTTGAATATTTAAATGCCTTAAATTGAAACAACATCTCCGCACGAACATATCTAAGCTACCGAACAATCTACCGATTGACAATCTCCCGCTACTGACACACATCGCTGAAAACATTTACCGCTACCGAACATCTACGATCAACCTCAACTGAACACATTACCGCTCATCTAGCTGAAATACATCTACCGAAAACATCCACCGAATACATCTCCGTTCATTACCGCACACATCTACGAACACCTACACACGAACACATCTATGCTACCGGAACACATTCTTACCGAACACATCCAGAACACATTACCGATCAACATCAACCGATTACCAGTGTCGATAATCGGTAAAGGTTGACACTTCAATTCTCTATTGCCTTCCTGCTCCAGACACAAACACACTACGAACAACTAACATATATCAACAATCTAACATCTACAGCAATCCTGCTCCAATCCACTTAATTCTTAATCTTTGACACTTCAACCTCAAGTTCCAAAAAATACTCATGATACGTAAAAATCATAGAATCGAATAGAATCTTGGCGAAAGGCTAAAGGAACAGATGAAAACATTTACTTTTGAATCCTCTTTAAAACATATAAGTACTAAAAAGTCAAGCTTACTTATCATCATATGGAAAATGCTGGTCTACTATTCTTCGAACTTGTCTTATAAAATAAACAGACCAATGAGCACCACCTCGAGTCAATCGCCACCACGCACAAAATCCAGCCAGGAGAACCATCCAGCAATCCGTCTAGACATTATCATTGGATTGAAAGCCTCAACTTTTCAAGTCGTCCCTACATCATAAGTTCAAATTTCTATAGCCTAACGTTAGTACGGGTTGCAACATCTACATAATTACTCATGAATGCATGTCAATAAAAAATCCTATTCTTGTTCATCGTTATATATCGTGTATTAAAAAGGGGATTAGTTTGCGGAAGGGGGGGTAGACAGGTGGGGTACATGGCATCCTCTAGGGCCGTAATCTTGGTTCCTTCCGGGATAGTGACATGGCCAAACTGCCCCAACCCCAACTAAACATGTTGCATTTACTTCATTGTCATATTTCATTAATAAAAGAGCTGTGCATAAAAACAGTTTCGTACCCTTGGAAGGTAAATCATTAAGATGTAATGCGTATGCAAAACAAGCATCATCCAGAGAAAACTCAGACATCTAGCTAATATAGTACAATTCACAAACCATCAAGACATCAAAACAAACAAGCTTACATAGTCCCCTTGTGATGTAGAGCCCTAAAGGTTTGAAAATCTAACACACCACTTACTTGGCTTCCTTACACTGTCGGCCTCACTTGAATTCTTTTTCACATAGACATTTCCCAACAATGTTACACTCAACCTTAAATGTTCTGAAATCATGATAGTAAATCCAACTAAAAAATCATCCTAGAATTAGTATGTAGTTTCTAAGTCTTTAGCGAGGACCTTGTGTGCGTAGTTCAACCTCAAAAATATAAGGAAAATGTGGCGGTAAAACCAGACTCATTCACCTAGCTAATCACAAACCGGATATCACAGCATCCAGAATGAATAGCTTGCATTAATGAACACATTCCTTAAAAGCTTACTATATTCTATCTGTCGCAGGAAACCCGGACTTTAAAATCTAGTGACATAACTCTCTAAATAACTATTCAGTAACACATTGTCCAAATCTTACATAGAGCTTGGAGTCTCAAAGAAATCGAGGAAGTGATCCGCCGGACGGAAAGAAAGAAAGAGAAGCGAGAGCTGCGGGGAGGAGTTGGCTGTGTAAGAGGAAAGTCGGCTGGTGGGGGGTTTTTTTGAGGTTGTGTAAGACTTTCCTTTTCTATTTATATCAGTCCGAATCACATAATTACCTTTTGCCATTAAACCTACTTCATTTCTAATCTCCTTTATTACAGAAATCCACACCATAAATAGTGCGGGAAAAAAAAATACCGACAAGGTGCTGGTTGTACCACTACGCTCCCTAAAACAACAATTTTGTGTTGCCTCAAAAAATGCTTTATTTTAAACAAACAGTTCAGGATATTGTCCATCATATCTTGTCGCTCTCCCCTCCCAAGTGGCTTCTCGATGTATGGATTTCTCATCACACTTAACCAATGGGACCTCTGTTCCGTAACATTCTTAACGAGGAGAAGCGAGGATTGCACTTGTTTCCTCATACGTTAAGGTTGGTTGATATCAATGATCACGGTTCCAAAAACTTTGTGTCCGGATCGTGATGCATTTCTTCACATGATATGTGGAAGACATTGTGTAACTCGTCATAGATGAAGGTAAGTAGCAACCTGTAAGATGTATTTCCATCCTGCCAAGATAGGAAATGGTCCCAACGAACCGAGATTGAGCTTCATCTCTTTCCAAAACTCATGACTCCTTAAACGGAGAGATTTAGGAAAACTACATCTTCGATGGAAAACTCAAGAATCCCTTCTACTCTGATCCGCATAAACTTTCTGTCGGCTTTCTGCAGATAACATGTAAACACCCGTTGGAGTCGCCACGTAATCATAATTAACCTCTTAATTCAGTATTTATCTGATCTTTAGATCTTTCACCCTTGTCGACCACTTACAACTAAGGTCCCTTTGTATATTTTTTTTTACCTTTCCTCCAACGGACTTAAGGCCTTTAACATAACAGACAAAAACGAGATTCACTCGAATGATTCTTCTAAAACTAACAACTTATTCGTTCACAAGGTCGAGCGACATGCGCAGGTCATAGTTTTTACAAAATTCGGGCATTGAAAGAAATGCCCCCAGATTATGCGACGTTATTCTGCTCGGGTTTGCATGGGTTTGATGAATGGCTAACAGAGGTACATCTTCCGATTTGTCACGTGTACTAGGCATTACTCAATTATCGTTTGCCAATAGAAGAATATTCGTCGCACGTGATCTCTCGTGACTCATCGACATCAACGGTCACCTAAACGACAACAACATCTACGTCATTCCGGTATAATTGAAATACACTACTCTAGATCACAGACGACAAAAGATTGTTTTACATCGCAGACATTAGAAAACACTACATCGCCGATAACAGACGACCAGAACAAACTACATCATCCGGTATTTGAATACCACACATCTAACCGATAGACATGTGTAATACTACGTGTTTCTTTTAAGACATCGGCGATAGAGAACATCTATCGGTGGGGATGCAAATTCAAACAGCACTCTATACTTCATTGACTCATCACTCTTATAAAGAAAAAATAAGAGAACATCCAGAATCTTGTAGCAGAAGACTTAGTTTAAAATAACTCCGTTTCTATCTCCTTATAAAGTCGTTCCTTCACGTTACTCGTTCCCACCTAGTCCATGTCACATTTCAATGTTAAAAAATCAATCCTAGACAAACCGAGTTCAAAACTAGTAAATTTCTAACAAAGGAAATCTCCTAGGAATTAAGTTTATCCTATTCGGGCATTTCATCGAACACCTTGTGTGCATATCTCCATTTCCAATATCATTAATGGCACCTAAACTCTTCAACCACTCTAATTTAAACAACATTCATACCAACATTAAGTTCTTAACCTAAACATCAACAACATCTGAAATCTCATCGTCAATACCATTAGCACGAAAAACTCATAAATGCTAATGTTACTCCAACATTAACAAACCCAAAAATCTCAAGTCTTAACTAAATAAACTCCTAAATCAAAACTTAACAAATACATTATCTAAGCCTTAGCTAGAGCTCGACTTTTGAAGAAATGAAGGAAGAATCGGCGTTGGTGGGGGAAGAATCGCCGAGAGAAAATTTGAGGGGAGGGTGTCGGCAGAATGGAAAAGTCTTCGTGGAGGGAGGGTTTTGTGAGGGTTTTTGGATTCCTTTACATATATATATATTATATATATATATATATATTATATATATATATATATATATATATATATATATATATATATATATATATATATATATATATAAATCAACTATTAATTACAACTTTACCACTTAACTTAGTTTTCTCATAAACGTCGCGAAACTCGTCGTTTGAGACCTTCGTAACTTTCTTATTCCACAAACCACCCCAATTAATTCTCGAGATAAATACCTGACCGAAAAAGCTGGGTGTTACATTCTACCCTTCTTAAACAAAATTTTTGTCCTCAAAATTTGCTTAAACGAATAGCTCCAGATATTTATCCATCATATATTGTCGTCGTTCTCATGTGGCTTCCTCGATGTTGTGGTTCTTCCATAACACCTTCGCTAGTGGAACCTTTTTATTCCGTAACATCTTTACAGACGAATCAAGGATTTGCACCGGCTTCTCTTCATACGTTAAGGTTGGTTGAATCTCGATGTCCACCGGCCCCACTACATGTGTCGGATCACGTATGCATTTTCTTAACATTGATACGTGGAAGACATTGTGGACTCCATCCATAGATGGGGGCAGCTGCAATCTATAAGCCGTACTTCCAATCCTCGCCAAAATAGGGAAAGACCCAACAAACCGTAGATTGAGCTTCCCTTTCTTTCTGAACCACATGACTCCTCTGAACGGAGAGATCTTAAGGAAAACTTCACCTCCGATGGCGAACTCCAAATTCCTTCTACTACGATCCGCGTAATTCTTTTGTCAGCTTTGGGTTGTCTTCATCCTCTGTTTAATAACAGCAAACTTTTCAGACATTTGCTGTAGTAACTCAGGACCTACAAGCTTCGCTTCACCAACTTCATACCAGTACGAGGGCGACCTACATTTTCTGCCATAAAGCGCCTCATACGGAGCCATACCAATGGTGGATTGGTAGCTGTTGTTATAAGAAAACTCAACTAATAGCAGATATCGGTTCCATGATGCCTGAAGTTCTAGCACACATGCACTCAACATGTCCTCGAGTATTTGAATTGTCCGTTCCGATTGCCCATCGGTCTGAGGGTGAAATGCAGTGCTAAAAGTTAACTTCGTACCCATCGAGCCTTGTAGACTCTTCTAAAACCTTGAGATGAACCTAGGATCCCGATCAGAGACAATCGACACAGAAATCCCATGCAACCTAATGATCTCCTGTATATACAAGTCAGCAAACTGATCCATCGAATAGGTCATCTTTACTGGTAGGAAGTGAGCTGATTTCGTCATTCTGTCAATTATGAACCAAATGCTATCATGGCCTTTGGTCGTCTTCCGTAAACCCACCACAAAGTCCATGGCGATGTTTTGCCACTTCCATTCAAGGATCGGTAAAGGTTGAAGAGTACCTCCCGGTCGTTGATGTTCTACCTTAACTTGCTAGCATACTGTACATAACTCTACGTACTTGGCAACTTCCCTCTTCAAATTTGGCCACCAGTAGTATAACTTCAAATCTTGGTACATCTTGGTATTGCCTGGATGCACTGAGAAAAAGATGAGTGCGCTTCCGCAAAATCAACTTTTGTAATTTCTCATCGTATGGGACGTACCATTGATCCCTGAATTTCAAAATACCATCCTCCGGGTAACTGAACTCTGAAGAAGCACCTGTCAGCTTGCTCACAATGTTATTCTTCTCCTTCGAATCCTTTATTTGAGCCTCCTTGATTTTATCCAAAATGGTCGGCCGAATGGTTAATTTCGAAAGTAAGGCTGACAGCTCGAGAACTATTTCCAATTCAAACTTTTGAACTTTAACTTTTAAGGGTACAGACATGGCTGACATTGTGGGCTACATTGTCGTTGACATCCTGCTTAATGCGTCGGCTACCGCATTGACCTTGCCTGGGTGGTACTTAATCTCGAAATCATAATCTTTGACAAATTCAAGCCACCGCCTTTGCCTCATGTTCAATTCCTTTTGAGTAAAGAGATATTTCAGACTTTTGTAGTCCGAAAACACCTTGCACTGTTGGCCATACAAGTAGTGCCTCCATATCTTCAGCGCAAATACCACAACGGCTAACTCCAAATTGTGAGTGGGGTAATTCTGCTCATAACTTTTTAGCTGCCTGGAAGCATACGCTATAACCTTGCCATTTTGTATCAACACACATCCCAATCCAATCTTAGATGCGTCACAATAAACACTAAATTTTCTTTCTTCCACTGGGAGTGTCAATAAAGGTGTTGTTGTTAACTTCTACTTCAACGTCTGGAAGCTCTTTTCACAAGCTTCTGACCACGAGTACTTGATATCTTTCTTATTAAACTAGTTAGAGGCTTGGCTACCATCGAGAATTCCTTAATGAACTTCCTGTAATAACCTGCCAACACAAGGAAACTACGAACTTCACTGGCATTCTTGGGTTCTGGCCAATCTTTCACAGCTTGTATTTTAATTGGATCAACTGAAATGCCTTCAGCAGAGATAACGTGACCTATAAAATTGACCTTATCCAGCCAAAATTCGCACTTTGAGAACTTGGCATATAACTGTTGTAGCTTTAGAGTCGTCAAAACAGTCTTCAGGTGCTCTGTGTGTTCGTCTTTAGTCCGAGAATAAATCAGAATGTTGTCTATAAATACAATCACGAACTTGTCTAAATAATCCCGAAACACTCGATTCATCAAGTCCATGAAAGCTGCGGGTGTGTTCGTCAATCCAAACGACATCATAAGAAATTCGTAATGTCCATATCGGGTTCTGAACGCGATCTTTGGTGCATCTTCGGCTTTGACCTTTAGTTGGTAGTAGCCCGAGCATAGGTCAATCTTCGAAAACACCTTGGCTCGTTGAAGTTGATCAAACAGATCGTCAATTCGAGGCAAGGGGTATTTATTCTTGATTGTCATTTTGTTCAACTCCCTGTAATCTATGCACATACGGAGGGACCCTTCCTTTTTCTTAACAAATAAAACAGGCGCACCCCAAGGAGAACAACTAGGACGTACGAAACCCTTGTCTACTAACTCCTGCAATTGAGTTTTTAGTTCCTTCAGTTCGACCAGCGCCATACAATACGGATTTTTAGATACCGGTAAGGCTCCAGGATAAGTATCAATCACAAACTCAATTTCTCTGTCTGGTGGCAACCCCGGTAGGTCGTGCAGGAATACCTTAGGAAATTCCTGAACCAAAGGAATATCTTGGAGCTTTACTTCACCCTTCCCTCGTACATCAGTTATGCTGTCTAGATAACCCATACATCCATTTTGCAACAGCTGTTGAGCTATCACCGAGGATATAATCGGCATCTTGCTTGGTTTAGGAATAGCCTGGAAAGAATACCGGTCTCCATTCGGGGGTCAGAATTCCACAAGTCTAGACCTACAACTTATCGTGGTGTAATGTCCGAATAACCAATCCATACCCAAAATAACTTCATACCCTTTCATGTCAATTATTATCAGCTCCACATATAGCTTCTTGTCTCCTACTGATACGATATCACCCTTTACTACCTGATCTGAATGTAAAGACTCACCCGATGGTAACATGACGCTATATAACTTATTAGCTGGCAAAACTCATAGGTTATACTTGCACACGAAAGCGGTTGCTATGAACGAGTGAGTAGCACCCGTGTCAATAAGGGTATACGCGGGTTCACCGTAGATTAAAATTGTACCTGTTATGACCGTGTGCTGTACTGCATCTTCATCTTCCATCAGGGCAAAGACTCGAGAAGCCACTCTCGCTCGGTTTGCAACCGACATCATAGGACAATCTTTAACCAGATGGCCAACCTTGTCACACTTGAAACATCGACCTGTGTAAAGCTTGCATTCGCCGTAGTGGTTCCTCTGGCAGATGGAACATAGAGGAGCTTGTGGAGCCCCTTGAGGTCGCTTCCCTTTTCCTTGGTCGTCATTTGGGTTGTAATGCCTCTTAACACCTTTTTGTTGCTGCTGCCACCCTTTATTCTGTCGTGGTTGAGGCTGAGCCTCCCTGATAAACTTCCTTGGCGGCTCACGTTGTCCTTGCACCATTACCTCAACCTCTTCCAATTCCAAGGCCTTAGCTGCTACTTTAGAATAAGGCATGTTATGAATCCCTGCTGTTTTCACCCCTCTAAACAGATTTGGCTTCAACCCTTGGAAAAATTGGTGGATCTTATCTTCTACGTCATCCACCAGACAAGGCGCAAACCAGGACAATGGCTCAAACTTACAAATTTAGTCCGCCACAGAACTGGTTTGGCGCAGCTGCATAAACTCTATCTTTTTACTGGTCCGAACCGCTCGGCTGAAGTACTTGTCAACAAAAGCCATCTTAAACCGTGCCCAAGTCATAGTTTCCACGTTAGTAGTGCTCTGAATCAAGTCCCACCAATGCCTTGCATCCAGCGCAAGGTGGAACACAACACATGTGATCTTGTCTTCCTCATCGACCTTGGCATACTTGAACATGCACTAAATTGTTCAAATCCATTCCTCAGCATAAATAGGATCCGAAACTTGTCCATTAAATGTCGGAGGTCGAAGTCGGTGAAATTGCTCGCCACCTTGATCATGAGTCGCACTCGAACTAGAGTTTCCTTGCTCCTCTCTAGCCACGAGCCGCTAGACCTGACGGGATTGGCGGTGCACCAACTCCGTTAGCCGAGCAATGGTATTACTATCCTCATTGGTTTCTCTATGTTGACCTCTCACCATCTTGAAAATCCTAAACACATCATAAACATATCTTAACTTTAAATGACATCACTAAAATTGTAACACTTATAGTTGTTGGAGTGTACTTATGCGGCGATTTGTACTGGTAGGCAATCTACAAAACCGATTTTAAAACCTGGGTGCTCTGATACCATAAGTTGTCACGACCCGAAACCCAACAGGCCGCGACTTACATGATCATGATCGTGTTCCTATTCTTTACTCACTCTTTTTTTTTTAAGCTACTTGAAAGAAACTTTGCTAGAACGATTGAGGGTTGCACTTAAAACTCAATTGAAAATCTCTTGGAAACGAATTTAAAACAATTTAAAAAATAGAGGAGGAATAAATAAAGAACAAAAATAGCCTCGGTTTTAAGGACAGATGCGAAAAGAAAACACATGGGGCCGATCGATCGGCCTTTACAGTCGATCGTTAGGCACCCTCTCGGGTGCCATACCGAAAATTTACTCAGCCGAACAACATCAACCGATTAACATCTACAACCAACATCAGCCGAACGACATCTCTGCCGAATCGCATATCTGTCGAACGACGTTTCTGCCGAACGACATCAACCGAGTACATCTGCCGAAAACATCGACCGATTACGTCTGCAGATAACATCTACCGATTACATCTAGGGATATCGGTCAAAGTCGACACTTTAACTCTCTTAATTTGACCTTTTCATAATCGGATGACATATAATATCGATCGAGGTTATAGACCTCTTCATAATCGGATGACATATAATATTGGTCGAGGTTAACACCTCAACTCTCGCTGGACTTGACCCTTTTCATATTCGGATGACATATAATACCTGTCGAGGTTAACACCTCAACTCTCTCTGGACTTGACCCCTTTCATATTCGGATGACATATAATATCGGTCGAGGCTATTGATGTAGGACTGTTATTGTCTAAGAGGGGGTGAATTAGACTTTTTAAATTAATTTCTTAACCTAATTGTTTTCTCTTTTTGTATGCAATCTTTAAATTTATAACAAATAAACAGGCAAGATAAAGTAAAAGATAGAGAGAAAATGACACCGTAGTTTTTAACATGGTTCGGCCAAACTTGCCTACGTCCAGGCTCTAAGGCTCTCCCTTGAAGATTCCTTTCTCATTTTCTAGAGAAAAACTAGATCGAACTTCACAAACGTCGATCTACTGCCTTTTACACTTTGATTGATCTTCACGGGCGTCAATCACTGCCTTAAAGCTTTTACAAGATGAATATTGTTTTCCAACAAGCTACACTCTCTCAAAGATATATATCTCAAGTTTAAGAGCAGAGGGGTGTAGGAAAAAATAACAGAGTATTACACAGCTTTGCGTATTAGGGTTCAGAGAGAATTTCGACAAAAGTTCTTCCCCTAAGCTTTTTTTCTTCTATTTATACTCGGTCTATATTCGGCTTCGCGTCTGTAGTCTGCTTTAAAAAGTATGACCGTTGTGAGTAGTCCGTACGCCGACAGCTAGCCATTGATGTCTTGAGTCAAAATCGTTGGCGGTCTTTTAAAGTCTCTGGCGCTGAGTCTTTAGACGAGTAAGTATGGACGACTGCGTCTGTTGTTAGCGTGGACGACTGCGTCTACTGTTAGCGTAGATGACTGCGTCTTTCCTTTGAACGTGGACGACTGCGTCTTTCCTTTGAACGTGGATGACTGCGTCTGTTGTTAGCGTGGACGACTGCGTCTTTCCTTTGAATGTGGACGACTGCGTCTTTCCTTTGAACGTGGACGATTGATTTCGACAGACTACTTTGGACAAATGATTCTGACTGAAGTCACCTGATTTCCACGTGATACTTTGGATGATTGATTCTGACTAACTATTAATACTTAGCCAAAATATCATCAGAAAACATAATACCCTTTTTAAAGGGCATTTCCAGATAAATGCAATAAACATAATAAACCAATTATCCAGTTCGTAAATTTCATATTATTCATACTCATCAGATTAAACTTAATCAACAGTCCATCAATATCATGTTAATCATATTTATCCAAATTAAACATAATCATCAAAAATATAGTTACTTAAAACTCAAACGCATTTAAGCTAACAATCTCCCTCTTTTTGATAATGACAAATATATATAATGATTAACAAAGTTCTCTAACTCCTCTATACTCTGTGCATACAACTCCCCCATACTCTGTGCATACAACTAGATGAAATTTTATTTATCTGTCACATATTTTATCTCCCTCTTTGATATTATCAAAAATAACGTAGCATTCAGCACAAACAGATGAGAAGCACCAGGAATAAAACTGAAACATCCCATAAAAATATCAGGCATTAAAAAAAGTAGTATCAGTTACAAAACGAAAAGATGAAGCCTAATACTCAGACTCCGGAGAAGAGGGAGTGTCCCATCCCAACTTACTAAGAAAATCAAACTGGACTGGAGGGGAAGGGGTTTATGCCGGAGGATTAATGGCCTCAGCTGGAGGAGGAGGAAGAACACTTGCAACAAGAGGAGCATCACCTGCATCTGCCATAGGAATATCAACAGGGACAGCAAGGGCAGAATCAACATGAGCAGCAGAAGGAGAGGAATGAGCTGCTTGATGAGCTCCGACCTGCAAATAGGACTCAAGAACTCGAAGAAGACCGCTAGCTCCAGGTGACACAAATCCGAGTAAATCCAAGAATGAAAAATGTAAAAGAAATACCAAACGTGCTCGAAATTTAATGAAATTTTAGGTGAATCTTGTGAAGTGAGTGAGGTGTATGCTGGTGAAAATTATTGTCCAGATTCGTTAAGATGAAAGATTTATGGACTATATTCCGAGAATTGGCCGGTGAGTGCTTCAATGGAGCTTCCGGCAAGAGTTTCTTCCAAGGAAGATAACTCGATTCAAGGAATCGGTTATGGCGACTCCTTGCTGTTTTCTGCTCTCAAAAGAGTGGAGAAGGAGGTGGCAAAATCCACTCCAACTAGCTACCAGGCTAGAAGAATGGTTCGGGGGCGCAACCCCTCGGTTGTTGTCAACTGAGCTTACCTTGGAAGCTCCTTGCTCCAAGCTTCTTCTTCTATTGAGAGAGAAATCCGTGGGTGCTCATAAATCAACCAAAAAAGTTACAAACACTAATGTCATGAATATATAGACCTAATGGTGGGCTTAGAAGGGGAATGATGGGTCATCATGTGGGCTTGAGCCATGTCTTCAACTTCAATAGGTTAAACAAAGCCACCAACTAATCCTATCATTCATCTAATCCTAACATCCATATAATCCTAACATGCATCTAATAAAGTTTAAAGAAGAAGGCCAACGTTTGTCAATAAGTTCGAAATTTCAAAAAAGCAACAAATATCAAATCTCGGGAAGACAAATTCCCATATGAGCATTAAGGTGCCTCTTTAGTCTTTCCACATGAGTAGATGCTTTGGTTGGTCAACGTTCCCAGCTTTAATCTCTCACTTCAAGTCGTCCACGGTATCCTCCAAGTCTTCACACGAACCATGACCTGCAAAAGAGACAAGTGTGTTAGTAAAATTGTAGACTCGAGTCTGGGATCGGGTAATGGGCCTACGGGGCACATCACTGCTTCATTGTTCTCAATGGATGCATCCAGTGCCAAATCAGCAGGAGTTGGCTGACCATCACCCCAGTGCAGAAAATTGTCAATGTCGGTGGATGTGTTCGGTAGAGAGAATCCTACAATTATCTCGCTGCAAACTGGTTGCGAGAAGATTTGTGTGGAATCTCACAGACTCGATGACATCATCATTTGCTTTACTGTGATTTGTTTCTGTAACGACCCTTAAACCTAACCCTTAAATTCCCGTGAAAATTTTTCTTTTTCTTTTTTTAAAACTTTAGTTGGAATCTATGATGGTTGAAATCGTTGTGAAACTATTTGATAAAACAATATTTTTATAACAGTTAAAATAATAGAAACAATCAGCCAAAAGAACCGAGGGCATAAAGGTGTTGAATATTTAAATGCCTTAAATTTGAACACATCTACCGCTACCGAACATATCTACCGCTACCGAACACATCTACCGATTGACATCTACCGCTACTGAACACATCCGCTGAACACATTTACCGCTACCGAACACATCTACCGCTCAACATCAACTGAACACATCTACCGCTCATCTACTGAACACATCTACCGAACACATCCACCGAATACATCTACCGTTCATCTACCGAACACATCTACCGAACACATCCACCGAACACATCTATCGCTACCGAACACATCTACCGAACACATCCACCGAACACATCTACCGCTCAACATCAACCGATTAACAGCTGTCGATAATCGGTCAAAGTTGACACTTCAATTCTCTATTTTCCTTCACTTCTCCAGACACAAACACACTACGAACCAACTAAACATTATCAACAATCCTTAACATCTACAGCACTCCTGCTCCAATCCACTTACTTCTTATCTTCTCTAGACTTCAAACCTCAGTTCCAAAATACTCATGTACGTAAAAATCATAGACTCGAATAGAATACGCTTGGCGAAAGGCTAAAGAACAGATGAAAACATTTAATTTTATAATCCTCTTTAAAACATATAAGTACTAAATAAGTCAAATACTTATCATCATATGAAAATTCTTTTCTACTTATTCTTCTATATCATTGTCTTATAACATAACAGACCAAGAGCACCATCCTCGAGTCAAATCGCCACCCAGCACAAAATCCACGCCATGAGCACCATCCAGCAATCCGTCTTAGACATTATCACTTGGATTGAAAGCCTCACCTTTCAATTCGTCACCTACATCATAAGGTTCAAACTATAAGCCTAACGCTTAGTAAGGAGTGCAACATATACATAATTACTCATGAATGCATGCTCAATAAAAATCATATTCTTGTTCATCGTTCATATATCGTGTATTAAAAAGGGATTAGTGCCGAAGGGGGGGTAGACAGAGTGCGTGTACATGGCCTCCTCTCGGGCAGTAATCTTGGTTCATTCCTGGATAGTGACATGGCAAAACTGCCCCAACCCCCACTTAACATAGTTGCATACATTTCATTGTCATATTTCATTAATAAAAGAGCATGTTCATAAAACATTTTCGTATCCTTGGAAGGTAAATCATAATGCATGTAATGCGTATGCAAAACAGGGCATCACACCAGAGAAAACTCAGACATCTAGCATAAATCATAGTACAAATCACAAACATCAAGACATTATCAACAACAAGCTTAACATAGTACCCTTGTGATGTAGAGCCCTAAAGGTTGAAAATCTTAACACACTCACTTACTTGGATTCCTTAGCAATGTCGTGCCTTCACTTGAAATCTTTTCACCTAGACATTTCACATTTCAATGTTACAATCAACCTTAAATGTTCTGAAATCATGACTAGTAAATCCTAACTAAAAAATCATCCTAGAATCTAGTATGTATGTTTCTAAGTCCTTTAGTCGAGCACCTTGTGTGCGTAGTTCAACCTCAAAAAATATAAGGAAAATGTGTGCTGTAACAACCAGACTCATTCACCATAGCTAATCACGAACCGGATATCACAGCATCCAGAATCGAATTAGCAATGCCATTAATGAACACATTCATAAATGCTACTATTATTCTATCATTGATGAACCCGAGACTTTAAAACTCTAGTTGAAATCAACTCTCTAAATAACTATTCAGTAAACACATTGTCCAAATCTTACCTAGAGCTTGGAGTATCAAAAGAAATCGAGGAAGCTGATCGCCGGAGAAAGAACAGAGAAGAGAGCTGAGGGGAGGGAGTTGGCTGTAAGAGGAAAGTCGGCTGGTGGGGGTTTTTTTGAGGTTTAAGACTTTCCTCTTTCTATTTATATCAGTCCGAATCACATTAATTACAATTCTTGCCATTAAACCTACTTTCATTTATAATCTCCTTATTACATAAATCACACCATAAATAGTTGCGGGAAAAAAAATACCTGACCAAGGTGCTGGTTGTTACATCCTACGCTCCTTAAACAAAATTTTTGTCCTAAAAAATTGCTTAAACAAACAGTTCAGGATACTTGTCCATCATATCTTGTCGCCTCTCCCAAGTGGCTTCCTCGATGTTATGATTTCTCCATAACACCTTAACCAATGGGACCTCTTTGTTCCGTAACATCTTAACCGAGGAATCGAGAATTTGCACTGGTTTCTCCTCATACGTTAAGGTTGGTTGAATATCAATGTCCACCGGTTCCAAAACTTGTGTCGGATCGTGTATGCATTTCTTCAACATTGATATGTGGAAGACATTGTGGACTCCGTCCATAGATGAAGGCAGTAGCAACCTGTAAGATGTATTTCCAATCCTTGCCAAGATAGGAAATGGTCCAACGAACCGAGGATTGAGCTTCCCTCTCTTTCCAAACCTCATGACTCCTCTAAACGGAGAGATTTTAAGGAAAACTACATCTCCGATGGAAAACTCAAGATTTCTTCTCCTCTGATCCGCATAACTCTTCTGTCGGCTTTCTGCAGACAACATGTAACAACCCCAGTTGGAGTCGCCACGTAATTCATAACTTAACCTCTTAAATTCGTATTTACCCTGATCTCTTTAGATCTTTCACCCTTCGACCACTTTACACTAAGGTCCCCTTTGTATTATTTTTTTTTTACCTTTCCTCAACAGGACTTAAGGACTTTAACATAACAGACAAAAACTAGATTCATCGAACTTGACTTCCTCTTAAAACTAACAACTTATTCGTTCACAGAGTCGAGCGACCATGCGCAGTCATTAGTTCTATAACAAATTCGGGCATGAAAGAAATGCCCCCAGATTATTCGACGTTATTCTGCTCGGGTTTGCATGGGTTTGCATGCATCGGCTAACAGAGTGTACCTCTTCCGATTTGTCACGTGTACTCTGCATTACTCAATTATCGTTGCCCAATAGAAGACATCTTCCGGTGGGCACGTGCATCTCTCGTGACTCATTAGACATCACTCGGTCACTAAACGACAACAACATCTACGTCATCCGGTAATTGAAATACACTACATCTACCGATCACTAGACGACAAAATGATTCGTACATCGCCCGACATTAGAAATACACTACATCGCTCGATCACTAGACGACAGAACAACACTTACATCATCCGGTATTTGAAATACACAACATCTACCGATAGACATGTGTAATCCACGTGTTTCTTTTAAGACATCTTCCGATAGAGAACATCTATCGGTGGATGAAAGCTCATACATCTTCCGATAGAGAACATCTATCGGTGGATGCAAATATACACAGACTTCTAACTTCATTGACTCATCACTCTTATAAATGAAAATCAGAGACTCATCCAGAATTCTTGTAGCAGAAGACTTAGTTAAAATAACTCGTTCTATATCCTTATAAACATTCACAGACTCAGTAATTAAACCAGACAGTTTCAAAAGCTCGATGTTTTAAAATAATCTCATCCTACTTAGACTTCCATATTCATAATCATCACTAAAATCATAAGAGCATTAACCAGGGGGTCTTGTTCGCCACCATCCAGCCACAGAATTGCTCCCTGAACACCTTCCAGCAACCAAACTTAGACATCTTCATTAACTTTGAAATCCTCACCTGATATTTCGTCACCTACATCATAAGGTTTAAACTATAAGCCTAATGCTTAGTAAGGAATGCAATACTAACATGTATACGTGAATGCATAGTTGCAAGTAAATCATGATCATGTTCGTTTCATGCTCTTTTCTTGTTCTTATTCATGTTCTTGTTTATCACTTTCATCATATGAATTAAGGGAGGATTTGTGCCGTAAAAGGGGGATGACAGTACAAGTGTACATAGTCCCTTTCGGGCCGTATTCATGGTCCTTCTCTTTGGACAGTGACATACGCCAAACCGCCCCTAACCCTCACTTAATCCGGTTGCATAAGTTTCATATTCATTCTCATATCTTGTTCATAGGGGAAAACATGCTCATAAATCATTTTCATATGCTTGAGAAGTAAATCATGACGCATGACATGAATGTTCTTAAATCATCAGACTATGGAAAATATCATACTAGACAGTTGACTTCATAGGCTCTATCAGAACACCACATAACATAGTTCTCAAACATCCGTAAATCATCCAAGTACAAATCATCTTACTAACTTAAAACAAATATCAAACACATAACTAATTTAGTACCCTTAAGATGTAGGGCCCTAATGGCCATAAATCTTAATACATTCACTTACTTGGCTTCCTTAGCAAATTCAAGCACTACACTTCAAACTTCTTCATCTGATATCATTTCACATTTCAGAGTTAAAATAGATCCTAAATATTCTGAAATCAAAGCTAGAAAAGTCCTAACTAAATGTCATCCTAGAATCTATATTCCTGAGTCCTTTCAGCCGAGCACCTTGTGTGTGGACTAAGTTTCCAAAATCTAAAATAGTCTAATTCAACTTAACCACTAATTCCAGTTGATTATCTTAAAGTCTAGATTCGAATCAGGAATGCCATTACCAAACACCGATTATAAATGTTCCTATTATTCGGCCATTGAAGAATCTTGAAACATTGGGTTCTAGCTGAAAACAGAGTTTCAAATAATCACTCGGCAACTACATTGTAACACCCGGGATTTTAAGAGAAAATAAAATAATAGGTAATTGTTTAATAAATAATTGTTTTAAGTAATTTAAAATAAAAGTGAATAAGTTTGGTTAACCTAATTGGTTAATTAATTTAGATTCGGGTGTTTCCAGTGAAAGTAAGCCGTGGGTTATAATTAAGAACGAGATTTAACAGAATTTACGGAAGGGCAAAACGGTAAATGAGGATTCGATTAATTAATGGTTATGGTTATTGTTATTATTATTATTATTATTATTATTAAGAAAATAATAATAAAATCAACAGAATAGCCGAAGCTATTCTGTTGAGCTCGAGCCCGAGCGCGAGAGGAGAACAGGGGAGACGGGGGGGAGGTGATGCGGCGCCGTTCACCGGCGGTTTCCGACCCTTGCCGACAAGACGCCGGAGACGTGGTGATTCCGGCTGACTCCGCGCGCAACCCGACCGGTAAGGCTCGGTTTCCCCCTGTTTTAGTTCGGTTTTCGGGTCTGTTCATGGCCGACAGTGACGAGCTCGATTGAGCTCCGACCACCGGCCAATTTCAGTCACTTCCGGCGTGGGTTTGTCGACCCTAAGGCCGGCTATTGTTGCTTGGCCGAGGATTGCTCAATTTGAGCGAAAATCAGTGAGGCCGATTTACGGCACTTCGCTTTTGATGAGTGTAGCTTCGATTTTTGGTTAGATATTGTTAATTGAGTGTATATGTGATCGATTGGTGAAGAGATTGATGGAATTTGATGAAAAATCGAAAAATGGAAAATTTTCAACTAAGGGCAGTTTCGGGTTTTTGATAAATTGGCCTAGCTACGGTTATTTGTTTTGAAATTCCTTTTGGCAGATTAAAATAGGCTATTAGTGGAGTACGTGGCCGCTGGAATCGTTCAATTCCGATAACCGACGCAAAAGTTACGAGCGTTTGAAGTTTCGGGTCGGGTTTTACCAAACCCAAATTAGCGGCCGTTTAATTAGGTTTTAGTTAGAAATTGATGGTATTATGCTTTTATGCTTATTAGAGAATACACTTGTTGTTATTTAGGTAGATTAAATGAATTGATGATTATTGGTGGATTTAGGTTAAAGTTTGGATATTAGAGATTATTGGAAAACCATTAATGGAGGTTAAGTAAATTGTGAGCACCACGTGCTCGATGAAATGCCCGAATGGAGGAAATGAAAGTTTTAGGAGAAATTGCTTTAGCTAGGAGCTTAGTTTAAGTTTGAGATTCGTTTATTTAGGATCGATTGTAATGTCTTTTATTTATGAAATGTCTTAGGTGGAGACGACTTTTGGACAGTGCTCGGCTTGCTACGGACGCCAGGTAAGTGGATGTTAGGTTTCCGGCCCTTAAGGCCCTACATCGTGTCAACGTTAGGTTTTTTTCTGTTTTGATGATGATTTTCTGATTGTGGGATCTTGAAGTGTCGGGTAGCCTAGGTTATTATTTAATAGTTGTTTGATAGGTTCGTAGTGATTAAAGCATGTCTATGTATGTTTATGAATTGTTCGATGATATGTCATATGTGAACTCCTCATGCATCATGTTTTATAAAAGGTGCATACGAACTATTTACGAGCATGTTTTATGAAAACGTCGAATTAAAAGAACGATCATGAGTTCTGAATGATGAATGTTATCACGGGGCAAGTTATGAATGTTATCACGGGGCAAGTTATGAATGTTTCCATGGGGCAAGTTATGAATGTTATCACGGGGCAAGTTATGAATGTTATCACGGGGCAAGTTATGAATGTTATCACGGGGCAAGTTATGAATGTTATCACGGGGCAAGTTATGAATGTTATCACGGGGCAAGTTATGAATGTTATCACGGGGCAAGTTATGAATGTTATCACGGGGCAAGTTATGAATGTTATCACGGGGCAAGTTATGAATGTTATCACGGGGCAAGTTATGAATGTTATCACGGGGCAAGTTATGAATGTTATCACGGGGCAAGTTATGAATGTTATCACGGGGCAAGTTATGAATGTTATCACGGGGCAAGTTATGAATGTTATCACGGGGCAAGTTATGAATGTTATCACGGGGCAAGTTATGAATGTTATCACGGGGCAAGTTATGAATGTTATCACGGGGCAAGTTATGAATGTTATCACGGGGCAAGTTATGAATGTTATCACGGGGCAAGTTATGAATGTTATCACGGGGCAAGTTATGAATGTTATCACGGGGCAAGTTATGAATGTTATCACGGGGCAAGTTATGAATGTTATCACGGGGCAAGTTATGAATGTTATCACGGGGCAAGTTATGAATGTTATCACGGGGCAAGTTATGAATGTTATCACGGGGCAAGTTATGAATGTTATCACGGGGCAAGTTATGAATGTTATCACGGGGCAAGTTATGAATGTTATCACGGGGCAAGTTATGAATGTTATCACGGGGCAAGTTATGAATGTTATCACGGGGCAAGTTATGAATGTTATCACGGGGCAAGTTATGAATGTTATCACGGGGCAAGTTATGAATGTTATCACGGGGCAAGTTATGAATGTTATCACGGGGCAAGTTATGAATGTTATCACGGGGCAAGTTATGAATGTTATCACGGGGCAAGTTATGAATGTTATCACGGGGCAAGTTATGAATGTTATCACGGGGCAAGTTATGAATGTTATCACGGGGCAAGTTATGAATGTTATCACGGGGCAAGTTATGAATGTTATCACGGGGCAAGTTATGAATGTTATCACGGGGCAAGTTATGAATGTTATCACGGGGCAAGTTATGAATGTTATCACGGGGCAAGTTATGAATGTTATCACGGGGCAAGTTATGAATGTTATCACGGGGCAAGTTATGAATGTTATCACGGGGCAAGTTATGAATGTTATCACGGGGCAAGTTATGAATGTTATCACGGGGCAAGTTATGAATGTTATCACGGGGCAAGTTATGAATGTTATCACGGGGCAAGTTATGAATGTTATCACGGGGCAAGTTATGAATGTTATCACGGGGCAAGTTATGAATGTTATCACGGGGCAAGTTATGAATGTTATCACGGGGCAAGTTATGAATGTTATCACGGGGCAAGTTATGAATGTTATCACGGGGCAAGTTATGAATGTTATCACGGGGCAAGTTATGAATGTTATCACGGGGCAAGTTAGAGGTTTTGATAGAAAATGTATGAACAGTCGAGTTTTGATGTATATGTAGTAGTAGTAGATTGTTAGGAATGTAGAGTTTAAATTTTTAGGAATTTTATGGAACTGTTTGGGTATTTTGAACTGTCTGGTTATTTTAAAACAGTAAGGACTACGCTCGATTTTTAGAGCGATCCACGCAGTTGTTTCTTGAGTATAGGTTATATTAGTGTCGTGTTTTAATTGATCTACTTTAATTGGTCTTAAATGTTTTATTTGTTTTAAGTTCTTAATAGTTTTAGTCTAGTTTTAAATGTTTTAAAAGTCGAAATGTTTACGCTCAATGTCTAATGTTTAAGTCAAAGTTAGTCCCTAAAGGTTGTTAGAGGTGGGTCAATTGTCTAGATCCGTTTTCTTTAAAATGTTAAGTAAAAATGAAAAAGTTTATGAGAAATACGAGGGCTTAGGTAATAGTTATGTCACGGCAAGTCCGTGGCGGCCCTACGGGGTTGGGGTCGTCACATACATTGTCTAAATCTTACCTCGAATGTAGGTTATCGGAGTGCAGGCTGGAGGAATCGATCGCCAAAGAGGGAGTCGCCGACAAAGAAAGAGCTCTGGAAGCACGGGAATCGCCGAGAGAGAATGTCGGCTACAGTGGGGTTTAAGTGAGGTTTAAGGTTTCCATTTTCTTTTTATACTAAATAAAATCCCTCTTAATTATGGTTCTGACTGAAAATGTCAGGTGTTATGTAACGACCCCGTTCCCAGCAAGATATTGTCCGCTCCGGGGATTGGGCCGCAGCCCAATATCCTCCCCTCACGGCTTTGTTTGGCGAGAGCACTTCCCGGAAGGTCACCCAACCTGGAATTACTCTCTCCGAAGCCCTCTTAACTTCGGAGTTCTTATGGGATCCGTCGTCAATTGAGCTCCAAAACGCGTCTTGCTATCTTGGGAGGCATCTCTTACATATGTTTCATTTCCACATACTTCCCCAAGCGCTGTGGGATTGTGACGACCCCCTCTTTACGACCTGTCACCTTCCGGCTCGCCCGCGCGGACGTACCGCCATCCGGATTCCGGTTCGTGCAGCCATCGTACCAGTACAGATTCGGGACTTACAGATTCGGGTCATCACAATCACCCCCCCTTGGGGGCCCAACGTCCTCGTTGGCCACAATTCCGGTTGGGTACAGGCTCTGATACCATTTGTAACGACCCCTCATCCCAGCAAGATATTGTCCGCTCCGGGGATCGGGCCGCAGCCCAATATCCTCCCCTCACGGCTTTGTTTGGCGAGAGCACTTCCCGGGAGGTCACCCAACCTGATGACCCGAATGTGCACGTATGGGTACGATGGCTGCACGAACCGGAACCCGGATGGCGGTACGTCCGCGCGGGCGAACCGGAAGGTGACAGGTCGTAAAGAGGGGGTCGTCACAATCCCACATCGCTTGGGGAAGTATGTGGAAATGAAACATATGTAAAAGAGACCCTTCCAACATAGCAAGACGCGTTTTGGAGCTCAATTGACAACGGATCCCATAAGAACTCCGAAGTTAAGAGGGCTTCGGCGAGAGCAATTCCAGGTTGGGTGACCTTCCGGGAAGTGCTCTCGCCAAACAAAGCCGTGAGGGGAGGATATTGGGCTGCGGCCCAATCCCCAGAGCGGACAATATCTTGCTGGGATAAAGGGTCGTTACAGCTTTCATGGACATGATGAACCGAATATTTCAAGAATATTTGGACAAGTTTGTTATTATGTTTATAGACGACATTCTGATTTATTCTCAAACTAAGGACGAGCATGCAGAGCACCTGAGGATTGTTTTGGCAACTTTAGTACAACAACAGTTATATGTCAAATTTTCTAAGTGCGGATTTTGGCTTGATAGAGTCAACTTTTTGGGCCATGTTATTTCTGCTGAGGGCTTATCCGTTGATCCAACCAAAATTCAAGCAGTAAAGGATTGGCCACGACCAAGGAATGCTAGTGATGTCCAAAGTTTTCTTGGTTTGGCAGGCTATTATAGGAAGTTTATTAAGGGATTTTCAATGATAGCCAAACCCTTAACGAGTCTAACAAAGAAGGACCTTAGGTACTCTTGAACAGGGGCATGTGAAGAGAGTTTCCAGACATTAAAATTGAAATTAACGACAGCCCCTCTGTTGACACTTCCAGTTGAAGGAGGAAGGTTCAGTGTCTATTGTGATGCATTCAAAGTTGACCTGGGATGTGTGTTAATGCCGAAAGGCAAGGTTATAGCGTATGCTTCTAGACAGCTAAAAAGTTATGAACAGAATTATCCCACTCACGATTTGGAATTAGCCGCTGTCATTTTTGCACTTAAAATTTGGAGGCACTATCTTTACGGTCAGCAATGCGAGGTATTTTCAAACCATAAAAGTTTAAAATATCTCTTTACTCAAAAAGAATTAAACATGAGGCAGAGACGTTGGTTGGAATTTGTTAAGGATTATGACTTTGAAATTAAGTATCATCCGGGTAAAGCCAATGCGGTTGCCGACGCATTAATTCGGATGTCAACGACAATGCAGCCCGCAGCATCATCCACGTTTGTACCTTTGAAGATGGAAGTTCAAAAGTTGGATTTGGAAATAGTTCCTGTGTTGTCAGCCTTACTTGCTGATTTAACCATTCGACCAACTATTTTGGATAGAATCAAAGAGGCCCAACAGAAGGATTCAAAGGAAAAAAATAACATTATAAGAAAATTGGCGGGTGATCCTTCTGAGTTCAGCCTTTTGGTGGATGGTATTCTGAAATTTAGAAACCGATGGTATGTCCCGAAAGACGAGGAGTTACGAAAATTGGTTTTGGCTGAAGCACATTCGTCGTCCTTCTCAGTCCATCCAGGCAATACCAAGATGTACCGAGAGTTGAGGTTGCTTTATTGGTGGCCAAATTTGAAGAGGGATGTTGCCAGGTATGTGGAGTCATGCATGTTGTGCCAGCAAGTTAAGGCAGAACATCAAAGACTAGGAGGTACCCTCCAACTATTACCTATTCCCGAATGGAAATGGGAAAACATAGCCATGGACTTTGTGGTGGGATTACCAAAGACGACTAAAGGCCATGATAGCATTTGGGTCATTGTTGACAGATTGACGAAATCAGCTCACTTTCTACCAGTAAAGATGACTTATACGATGGACCAGTTTGCTAATTTGTATGTGCAGGAGATCATTAGATTGCATGGGATTCCTGTATCAATTGTCTCGGATCGAGATCCCAGATTTACTTCAAGGTTTTAGAAAAGTCTACAAGGCTCGATGGGTACAAAGTTAACCTTTAGCACTGCTTTTCACCCTCAAACTGATGGACAATCTGAACGGACAATTCAGATACTCGAGAATATGTTGAGAGCATGTGTGCTAGAATTTCAGGCATCATGGAGCCGATACCTGCCTCTGGTTGAGTTTTCTTATAACAATAGTTATCAGTCCACCATTTGTATGTCTCCTTACGAGGCACTGTATGGAAGAAATTGTAGGTCATCTTTATACTGGGATGAAGTTGGTGAAGCAAAATTGTTAGGCCCTGAAATTATACAGCAAATGTCTGAGAAGATTGCCATTATTAGAAAAAGAATGTTGTGTAACACCCGACATTTTTAGCTAGAACCGTAATTAAGAGGGATTTTATTTAGTATAAAAAGAAAATGGAAACCTTAAACTTCACTTAAACCCCACTGTAGCTGACATTCTCTCTCGGCGATTCCCGTGCTTCCAGAGCTCTTTCTCTGCCGGCGACTCCCTCTTTGGCGATCGATTCCTCCTGCCTCCACTCTGATAACCTACATTCGAGGTAAGATTTAGACAATGTAGTTGCCGAGTGATTATTTGGAACTCTGTTTTCAGCTAGAACCCAATGTTTCAAGATTCTTCAATGGCCGAATAATAGAAACATTTATAATCGGTGTTTGGTAATGGCATTCCTGATTCGAATCTGGACTTTAAGATAACCGACTGGAACTAGTGGTTAAGTTGAATTAGACTATTTTAGATTTTGGAAACTTAGTCCACACACAAGGTGCTCGGCTGAAAGGACTCAGGAATACAGATTCTAGGATGACATTTAGTTAAGACTTTTCTAGCTTTGATTTCAGAATATTTAGGATCTATTTTAACTCTGAAATGTGAAATGATATCAGATGAAGAAGTTTGAAGTGTAGTGCTTGAATTTGCTAAGGAAGCCAGGTAAGTGAATGTATTAAGATTTCCGGCCATTAGGGCCCTACATCTTAAGGGTACTAAATTAGTTATGTGTTTGATGTTTGTTTTAAGTTAGTAAGATGGTTTGTACTTGGATGATTTACGGATGTTTGAGAACTATGTTATGTGGTGTTCTGATAGAGCCTATGAAGTCAACTGTCTAGTATGATATTTCTATAGTCTGATGATTTAAGAACATTCATGTCATGCATCATGATTTACTTCTCAAGCATATGGAAATGATTTATGAGCATGTTTTCCCCCATGAACAAGATATGAGAATGAATATGAAACTTATGCAACCGGATTAAGTGAGGGTTGTGGGCGGTTTGGCGTGTGTCACTGTCCAAAGAGAAGGACCATGAATACGGCCCGAAAGGGACTATGTACACTTGCACTGTCATCCCCCCTTTACGGCACAAATCCTCCCTTAATCCATATGATGAAAGTGATGAACAAGAACATGAATAAGAACAAGAAAAGAGCATGAAACGAACATGATCATGATTTACTTACAACTATGCATTCATGTATACATGTTAGTATTGCATTCCTTACTAAGCATTAGGCTTATAGTTTAAACCTTATGATGTAGGTGACAAAATTTCAGGTGAGGATTTCAAAGTTAATGAAGATGTCTAAGTTTGGTTGCTGGAAGGTGTTCAGGGAGCAATTCTGTGGCTGGATGGCGAACAAGACCCCCTGCTTAATGCTCTTATGATTTTAGTGATGATTATGAATATGGAAGTCTAAGTAGGATGAGATTATTTTAAAACATCGAGCTTTTGAAACTGTCTGGTTTAATTACTGAGTCTGAGAATGTTTATAAGGATATAGAACGAGTTATTTTAACTAAGTCTTCCGCTACAAGAATTCTGGATGAGTCTCTGATTTTCATTTATAAGAGTGATGAGTCAATGAAGTTAGAAGTCTGTGTATATTTGCATCCACCGATAGATGTTCTCTATCGGAAGATGTATGAGCTTGCATCCACCGATAGATGTTCTCTATCGGAAGATGTCTTAAAAGAACACGTGGATTACACATGTCTATCGGTAGTTGTTGTGTATTTCAAATTCCGGATGATGTAAGTGTTGTTTTGTTGTCTAGTGATCGGGCGATGTAGTTTATTTCTAATGTCGAGCGATGTACGAATCGTTTTGTCGTCTAATGATCGGTAGATGTTGTGTATTTCAAATACCGGATGATGTAAGTGTTGTTCTGTCGTCTAGTGATCGGGCGATGTAGTGTATTTCTAATGTTGGGAGATGTAAGAATCATTTTTTCGTCTAGTGATCGGTAGATGTAGTGTATTTCAATTACCGGATGACGTAGATGTTGTTGTCGTTTAGTGACCGAGTGATGTCTAATGAGTCACGAGAGATGCACGTGCCCACCAGAAGATGTCTTCTATTGGGCAACGATAATTGAGTCATGCAGAGTACACGTGACAAATCGGAAGAGGTACACTCTGTTAGCCGATGCATGCAAACCCATGCAAACCCGAGCAGAATAACGTCGAATAATCTGGGGGCATTTCTTTCCTGCCCGAATTTGTTATAGAACTGATGACTGCGCATGGTCGCTCAACTCTGTGAACGAATAAGTTGTTAGTTTTAAGAGGAAGTCAAGTTCGATGAATCTAGTTTCTGTCTGTTATGTTAAAGTCCTTAAGTCCTGTTGAGGAAAGGTAAAAAAAAATAATACAAAGGGGACCTTAGTGTAAAGTGGTCGAAGGGTGAAAGATCTAAAGAGATCAGAGTAAATATGAATTTAAGAGGTTAAGTTATGAATTACGTGGCGACTCCAACTGGGTTTGTTACAATTATGGTATCAGAGCAGAACCGGCTTCTAAAATCAATTCTGCAGACTGCCTCCCAGCACAGATTGCTACCTGAGTACACTCCAGCAACTGTAAGTGTTTATGATTTTAGTAATGTCATTAAGTTAAGATATGTTACGATTACTTGTTTAGGGATCTCAAAATAGTAAGAGGTCAACAGAGAGAAGACAACGTAGATAGTAACACCATTGCTCAGCTGACAGAATTAGTTATTTGCCAATCACGCCAAATAGAACAGCTTGTGGCCACTAGAGAGGAACAAGGGAACTCCAGTACTAATGCAACTCATGATCATGGGGGTGAGCGTTTCCACTGGCTTCGACCCCCGGTATTTAATGGACAAGTTTCGGATCCTGTTTATGCTGAGGAATGGATTCGAAGAATGGAGGACATGTTCACATATGCAAAGGTTGAGGAAGGAGATAAGGTCACATACGCTGTTTTTCATTTGAAACTGAGTGCAAGGCATTGGTGGGACTCAATCCAGAGTACCAATAATGCAGGACCTATGACCTGGGGAAGGTTTAAGACTGCTTTCTTTGACAAGTATTTCAATAGGAGAGTTCGGATCAGCAAGAAGAAGGAGTTTATGAATTTGCGACAAACTGGCTCTATGGCAGATTACATATGCAAATTTGAGGCTTTATCACGGTTTGCTCCCCGACTGGTTGAGGATGATGAGGACAAGATTCACCAGTTTGTTCAAGGACTGAAGCCGAGTTTGTATATGAGAGTAAAGACTGCTGGAATACATGATATACTATGTGGTGAAGTGACGGCTAGAGCTGGAAGAGGCTGAGATAATGACATATGCGCAGCGTGAACAGCCAAGGAAGTTCACTAAGGAGGCTCAGCCGCTACCACGTCAGAACAAAGGATCGCAACCGCAACAGAACAGGGGACCACAACAACAACAGCAAGGTATAAAAAGACCCTTCAATCCAAATGATGACCAAGGGAAGGGAAAACGACCATTAGCCCCTCTATGCTCCAACTGCCAGAAGAACAACCACGACGAGTGCAAGCTACACTCATGCCGTTGCTACAGATGTGACAAGGTCAGACATGTAGTCAGACACTGTCCCATGCCACCAGACCCCAATCGAGCAAGAATAGCACCCAGAGTCTTTGCTATGATGGAGGATGAAGATGTTGTGCAGCATACGGTCATAACAGATACAATTATGATTTGCGGTATTTCTGCTTACACACTTATAGACACGGGGGCCACCCACTCATTTATAGCAACCCTGCTTGTCTGTAAGCATGAGTTATGATACTTACCAGCTGATAGGCCATATAGTGTCATGTTTCCGTCAGGGAAATCCTTACATTCTGAACAGATAGTGAAGGGTGACGTTGTGTCCTTAGGAGATAAGAAGTTATATGTAGAGCTGATTGTAATTGACATGAAGGGATATGAAGTTATATTAGGAATGGATTGGTTATCCATACATTATGCCACGATAAGTTGTAGGTCGGGATTAGTTGAGTTTCGACCCCCAAATGGAGATCGGTATACCTTCCAAGCTATCCCAAAAATAAGTAAAATACCGATTATATCCTCACTAGGGACTCAACGGTTATTGAAAGATGGCTGTGAGAGTTATCTAGCTAGTGTAATCGATATTCGGGTAAAGAATAAAGTAGAATTTCAAGATATTTCTATAGTTAAAGAGTTTCCTGAAGTATTTATGGATGACTTGCCCAGATTACCACCTGATAGAGAAGTTGAATTTGTAATCGATACATATCCCGAGGCATTACCTATATATCCAAGAACCCTTACCGCATGGCACCGGTTGAGTTGAAGGAATTAAAGGTCTAACTGCAGGAATTAGTAGACAAAGGATTTATACGCTCTAGTAGTTCTCCTTGGGGTGCACCTGTCTTATTTGTTAAGAAGAAAGATGGTTCTCTTAGAATGTGCATAGATTACAGAGGACTGAATAAGTTGACAATTAAGAACAAGTACCCCTTGCCCCGGATTGATGACCTGTTTGACCAGTTACAAGGAGCTAAAGTATTTTGAAAGATTGACTTACGTTCGGGCTATTACCAATTGAAGGTTAAGGAGAGTGATATACCTAAGACAGCCTTCAGGACCCGTTATGGACATTATGAATTCCTTGTAATGTCGTTTGGGTTAACCAATGCACCTGTAGCCTTTATGGACCTGATGAATCGAGTGTTTCGTGATTACTTGGACAAGTTTGTAATTGTGTTCATAGATGATATCTTAATTTACTCACGGACTAAAGCTGACCACGAGGAACACTTAAGAGTAGTGTTGACAACATTAAAACAGCAGCAACTCTATGCCAAGTTGTCTAAGTGTGAGTTCTGGTTGGATAAGGTCAACTTCTTAGGCCATGTCATCTCTGCTGAAGGTATATCAGTAGATCCAACCAAAATTCAGGCAGTTAAGGATTGGCCATAGCCAAGGAATGCCAGTGAAATCTGCAGTTTCCTTGGTCTGGCAGGTTATTATGTGAAGTTTATTAAGGGATTCTCTATGATATCTAAACCTTTAACAAGTTTGACTAAGAAGGACACCAAGTACTCTTGGCCTGCAGCCTGTGAGGATGGCTTCGAGATACTAAAATAGAAATTAACAACGGCCCCTCTTTTGACACTCCCAATTGAAGGAGGAAGATTCAGTGTCTATTGTGATGTATCCAAAATTGGATTGGGGGGTGTCTTAATGCAAGAAGGCAAGGTTGTGGCATGTGCTTCCAGACAACTGAAATATTATGAGCAGAATTACCCCACCCACGATTTAGAATTAGCTGCTGTTGTTTTTGCACTAAAAATTTGGAGGCACTACTTGTACGGACAACGGTGTGAAGTGTTTTTAGACTATAAAAGTTTGAAATACCTATTTACTCAAAAGGAATTAAACATGAGACAGAGACGTTGGTTGGAATTTGTTAAAGATTATGACTTTGAAATTAAATATCACCCGGGTAAAGTCAATGTTGTGGCTGATGCATTAAGCAGAATGTCAAAGACAATGCAGCCCGCGGTATCAACCATGTCTGTTCCATTATGGTAGGAAGTTCATAAGTTCGAGTTGGAAATAGTTCCTGAGTTGTCAACCTTACTTGCTGATTTAACCATTCGACCAATTATTTTGGATAAGATCAAAGAGGCACAACAGAAGGATTCAAAGGAGAATAATAGTATGATGAGTAAGTTAAAAGATGCCTCCTCTGAATTCAGTCTCTCCAATGATGGTATTTTGAAATTGAGGAATCGATGGTACATTCTAGGTGATAAGGAGTTGCGTGAGTTGATCTTGGCTGAGGCACACTCATCTTCTTTCTCTGTACATCCTGGTAGCACCAAGATGTATCGGAACTTGAAACTACATTATTGGTGGCCAAATTTAAAGAGGGATGTGGCCAAGTTTGTAGAGTCATGCTTGATATGCCAACAAGTTAAAGTAGAACACCAATGCCCAGGAGGTACTCTTCAACCCTTACCGATCCCTGAATGGAAGTGGGAAAACATTGCCATGGATTTTATGGTAGGATTACCAAAGACAATCAAAGGACATGATAGTATTTGGGTTGTGGTTGACAGAATGACAAAATCAGCACACTTTATACCAGTAAGAATGACTTTTACAATGGAACAACTTGCTAACCTGTACATTCAGGAAATTATCAGATTGCATGGGATCCCCTTGTCTATTGTCTCCGATCGTGATCCTAGATTCACCTCAAGATTTTGGTAAGGTTTGCAAGGCACATTAGGAATAAAATTGTCTTTCAGCACTGCTTTTCACCCTCAAACCGATGGTCAATCTGAGAGGACCATTCAGATACTAGAAGATATGTTGAGAGCGTGTGTGCTGGATTTCCAAACATCTTGGAGTCGATACTTACCCTTGGTGGAATTCTCCTACAATAATAGTTACCAGTCCACCATTGATATGACACCTTATGAAGCACTTTATGACAGAAAGTGTGGATCACCTTTGTACTGGGATGAGGTCGGTGAAGCAAAACTCCTAGGTCCCGAGATCTTACAACAGATGTCAGACAAGATTACCATTATTAGGAAAAGAATGATTACTGCACAAAGCCGATAGAAAAGTTATGCAGACCAAAGGAGGAGAGATCTGGTGTTCTCTGTTGGAGATGAAGTTTTTCTAAAGATTTCACCATTTAAGGGAGTACTAAGATTTGGCAAGAAGGGAAAGTTTAATCCGCGATTCGTTGGACCATTCCCTGTCTTGGAGAGGATCGGCAGCACAGCTTATAGACTGCAATTGCCCCTATCACTGGAAAAAGTTCACAATGTTTTTCATGTGTCAATGTTTAGAAAATGCATACGGGATCCTACGCAAGTTGTTAAGCCAGTGGATGTCGAAATTGGGCCAACATTAATGTATGAAGAGAAGTCAGTGCAAATTTTGGAATCTGTAGTGAAAACTCTGAGGAATAAGGAAATTCCTTTGGTTAAGGTCTTATGGACAAATCATGGAGTTGAAGAAGCCACATGGGAACGACAACAAAATATGTTGGACAAATATCCGGAGCTCTTTGTTTGATCAATTTTCGGGGACGAAAATTTTGTTTAAGGAGGGGTGGATGTAACATGTGATGACCCGAATCTGTAAGTCCCGAATCTGTACTGGTACGATGGCTGCACGAACCGGAACCTGGATGGCGGTACGTCCGCGCGGGCGAGCCGGAAGGTGACAGGTCGTAAAGAGGGGGTCGTCACAATCCCACAGCGCTTGGGGAAGTATGTGGAAATGAAACATATGTAAGAGATCCCTCCCAAGATAGCAAGACGCGTTTTGGAGCACGATTGGCGACGGATCCCATAAGAACTCCGAAGTTAAAAGTGCTTCGGCGATAGCAATCCAGGTTGGTGACCTTCCGGGAAGTTCTCGCCAAACAAGCCGTGAGGGGAGGATATTGGGCTGCGGCCCAATCCCCAGAGCGGACAATATCTTGCTGGGATACGGGGTCGTTACAAATGGTATCAGAGCCTGTACCCAACCGAAATTGTGGCCAACGAGGACGTTGGGCCCCCCAGGGGGTGGTGATGTGATGACCCGAATCTGTAAGTCCCGAATCTGTACTGGTACGATGGCTGCACGAACCGAACCTGGATGGCGGTACGCGCGCGGGCGAGCCGGAAGGTGACAAGGTCGTAAAGAGGGGGTCGTCACAATCCCACAGCGCTTGGGGAAGTATGTGAATGAAACATATGTAAGAGATCCCTCCCAAGATAGCAAGACGCGTTTTGGAGCACGAGTGGCGACGGATCCCATAAGAACCTCCGAAGTTAAAAGTGCTTCGGCGATAGCAATTCCAGGTTGGTGACCTTCCGGGAAGTTCTCGCCAAACAAAGCCAGTGAGGGGAGGATATTGGGCTGCGGCCCAATCCCCAGAGCGGACAATATCTTGCTGGGATACGGGTCGTTGCCAACGAGGACGTTGGGCCCCGAGGGGGGGGTGATTGTGATGACCCGAATCTGTAAGTCCCGAATCTGTACTGGTACGATGGCTGCACGAACCGGAACCTGGATGGCGGTACGTCCGCGCGGGCGAGCCGGAAGGTGACAGGTCGTAAAGAGGGGGTCGTCACAATCCCACAGCGCTTGGGGAAGTATGTGGAAATGAAACATATGTAAGAGATCCCTCCCAAGATAGCAAGACGCGTTTTGGAGCACGATTGGCGACGGATCCCATAAGAACTCCGAAGTTAAAAGTGCTTCGGCGATAGCAATTCCAGGTTGGGTGACCTTCCGGGAAGTTCTCGCCAAACAAAGCCGTGAGGGGAGGATATTGGGCTGCGGCCCAATCCCCAGAGCGGACAATATCTTGCTGGGATACGGGGTCGTTACAAATATTGTGATGACCCGAATCTGTAAGTCCCGAATCTGTACTGGTACGATGGCTGCACGAACCGGAATCCGGATGGCGGTACGTCCGCGCGGGCGAGCCGGAAGGTGACAGGTCGTAAAGAGGGGGTCGTCACAATCCCACAGCGCTTGGGGAAGTATGTGGAAATGAAACATATGTAAGAGATCCCTCCCAAGATAGCAAGACGCGTTTTGGAGCACGATTGGCGACGGATCCCATAAGAACTCCGAAGTTAAAAGTGCTTCGGCGATAGCAATTCCAGGTTGGGTGACCTTCCGGGAAGTGCTCTCGCCAAACAAAGCCGTGAGGGGAGGATATTGGGCTGCGGCCCAATCCCCAGAGCGGACA
Source organism: Begonia masoniana (assembly GCA_022432975.1). Taxonomy (NCBI): domain Eukaryota; kingdom Viridiplantae; phylum Streptophyta; class Magnoliopsida; order Cucurbitales; family Begoniaceae; genus Begonia; species Begonia masoniana. The sequence continues at coordinate 30,360,123 of CM039515.1, read as the reverse complement.
ATATCTTGCTGGGATACGGGTCGTTACAAATGGTATCAGAGCGTGTACCCAACCGGAAATGTGGCCAACGAGGACGTTGGCCCCAAGGGGGGGTGATTGTGATGACCCGAATCTGTAAGTCCCGAATCTGTACTGGTACGATGGCTGCACGAACCGGAACCTGGATGGCGGTACGTCCGCGCGGGCGAGCCGGAAGGTGACAGGTCGTAAAGAGGGGGTCGTCACAATCCCACAGCGCTTGGGGAAGTATGTGGAAATGAAACATATGTAAGAGATGCCTCCCAAGATAGCAAGACGCGTTTTGGAGCTCAATTGACGACGGATCCCATAAGAACTCCGAAGTTAAAAGTGCTTCGGCGATAGCAATTCCAGGTTGGGTGACCTTCCGGGAAGTGCTCTCGCCAAACAAAGCCGTGAGGGGAGGATATTGGGCTGCGGCCCAATCCCCAGAGCGGACAATATCTTGCTGGGATACGGGTCGTTACAAATATTGTGATGACCCGAATCTGTAAGTCCCGAATCTGTACTGGTACGATGGCTGCACGAACCGGAACCTGGATGGCGGTACGTCCGCGCGGGCGAGCCGGAAGGTGACAGGTCGTAAAGAGGGGGTCGTCACAATCCCACAGCGCTTGGGGAAGTATGTGGAAATGAAACATATGTAAGAGATCCCTCCCAAGATAGCAAGACGCGTTTTGGAGCTCAATTGACGACGGATCCCATAAGAACTCCGAAGTTAAAAGTGCTTCGGCGATAGCAATTCCAGGTTGGGTGACCTTCCGGGAAGTGCTCTCGCCAAACAAAGCCGTGAGGGGAGGATATTGGGCTGCGGCCCAATCCCCAGAGCGGACAATATCTTGCTGGGATACGGGTCGTTACAAATGGTATCAGAGCGTGTACCCAACCGAATTGTGGCCAACGAGGACGTTGGCCCCGAGGGGGGGTGATTGTGATGACCCGAATCTGTAAGTCCCGAATCTGTACTGGTACGATGGCTGCACGAACCGGAACCTGGATGGCGGTACGTCCGCGCGGGCGAGCCGGAAGGTGACAGGTCGTAAAGAGGGGGTCGTCACAATCCCACAGCGCTTGGGGAAGTATGTGGAAATGAAACATATGTAAGAGATCCCTCCCAAGATAGCAAGACGCGTTTTGGAGCACGATTGGCGACGGATCCCATAAGAACTCCGAAGTTAAAAGTGCTTCGGCGATAGCAATTCCAGTTGGGTGACCTTCCGGGAAGTTCTCGCCAAACAAAGCCGTGAGGGGAGGATATTGGGCTGCGGCCCAATCCCCAGAGCGGACAATATCTTGCTGGGATACGGGTCGTTACAAATATTGTGATGACCCGAATCTGTAAGTCCCGAATCTGTACTGGTACGATGGCTGCACGAACCGGAATCCGGATGGCGGTACGTCCGCGCGGGCGAGCCGGAAGGTGACAGGTCGTAAAGAGGGGGTCGTCACAATCCCACAGCGCTTGGGGAAGTATGTGGAAATGAAACATATGTAAGAGATGCCTCCCAAGATAGCAAGACGCGTTTTGGAGCTCAATTGACGACGGATCCCATAAGAACTCCGAAGTTAAAAGTGCTTCGGCGATAGCAATTCCAGGTTGGGTGACCTTCCGGGAAGTGCTCTCGCCAAACAAAGCCGTGAGGGGAGGATATTGGGCTGCGGCCCAATCCCCAGAGCGGACAATATCTTGCTGGGATACGGGTCGTTACAAATGGTATCAGAGCGTGTACCCAACCGGAAATGTGGCCAACGAGGACGTTGGCCCCGAGGGGGGGTGATTGTGATGACCCGAATCTGTAAGTCCCGAATCTGTACTGGTACGATGGCTGCACGAACCGGAACCCGGATGGCGGTACGTCCGCGCGGGCGAGCGGAAGGTGACAGGTCGTAAAGAGGGGGTCGTCACAATCCCACATCGCTTGGGGAAGTATGTGGAAATGAAACATATGTAAAAGAGACCCTTCCAACATAGCAAGACGCGTTTTGGAGCTCAATTGACGACGGATCCCATAAGAACTCCGAAGTTAAAAGTGCTTCGGCGATAGCAATTCCAGGTTGGGTGACCTTCCGGGAAGTGCTCTCGCCAAACAAAGCCGTGAGGGGAGGATATTGGGCTGCGGCCCAATCCCCAGAGCGGACAATATCTTGCTGGGATACGGGGTCGTTACAAATGGTATCAGAGCGTGTACCCAACCGAAATTGTGGCCAACGAGGACGTTGGCCCCCGAGGGGGGGTGATTGTGATGACCCGAATCTGTAAGTCCCGAATCTGTACTGGTACGATGGCTGCACGAACCGGAACCCGGATGGCGGTACGTCCGCGCGGGCGAGCCGGAAGGTGACAGGTCGTAAAAAGGGGGTCGTCACAATCCCACATCGCTTGGGGAAGTATGTGGAAATGAAACATATGTAAAGAGACCCTCCCATCATAGCAAGACGCGTTTTGGAGCTCAATTGACGACGGATCCCATAAGAACTCCGAAGTTAAGAGGGCTTCGGCGAGAGCAATTCCAGGTTGGGTGACCTTCCGGGAAGTGCTCTCGCCAAACAAAGCCGTGAGGGGAGGATATTGGGCTGCGGCCCAATCCCCAGAGCGGACAATATCTTGCTGGGATACGGGGTCGTTACAAATGGTATCAGAGCCTGTACCCAACGGAAAAATCGTGACATTTACGGTAGACGTTGGCCCCCGAGGGGGGGTGATTGTGATGACCCGAATGTGACGATGGCTGCACGAACCGGAACCCGGATGGCGGTACGTCCGCGCGGGCGAGCCGGAAGGTGACAGGTCGTAAAAAGGGGGTCGTCACAATCCCACATCGCTGGGGAAGTATGTGGAAATGAAACATATGTAAAGAGACCCTCCCATCATAGCAAGACGCGTTTTGGAGCTCAATTGACGACGGATCCCATAAGAACTCCGAAGTTAAGCGTACTCCGGCGAGAGTAATTCCAGGTTGGGTGACCTCCCGGGAAGTGCTCTCGCCAAACAAAGCCGTGAGGGGAGGATATTGGGCTGCGGCCCGATCCCCGGAGCGGACAATATCTTGCTGGGATGAGGGGTCGTTACAAAAGCTGCAGGCACGTTTGTCAATCCAAATGACATCACGAGGAATTCATAATGCCCATATCGGGTTCTAAAAGCGGTCTTGGGTACATCCTCAGCCTTGACTTTTATCTGGTAGTAGCCCGAGCGTAAGTCAATTTTTGAAAACACTGTGGCTCCTTGAAGTTGATCAAACAGATCATCAATTCGAGGCAATGGATATTTATTCTTGATTGTCAACTTATTCAATTCCCTATAGTCTATGCACATTCTAAGGAATCCGTCTTTCTTCTTGACAAACAAAACAGGTGCCCCTAGCAGCTAGCGTGTATAAATCCCTTGTCTACCAACTCTTGCAATTGAGTCTTTGGTTCCTTCAATTCAACTGGTGCCATACGGTAGGGATTCTTAAAGACCGGTGAGGCTCCAGGGTAGGTATCAATCACAAACTCTACCTCTCTATCAGGCGGTACCCCAGGCAAGTCGTCCAAGAACACCTCAGAAAAATCTCGAACTAAGGGAACATCTTGAAGCTTCCGCTTATCATTATCTCGTATGTCAATTATACTAGCTAGATAACCCGTACACCAACTTTTTAGTAACTGTTGAGCCACTAATGAAGATATAATCGACATTTTGTTTAATTTTGTAATGGCTTGGAAGGAATAACGATCTCTATTCGGGGGTCAGAATTCAACTATTCTAGACCTACAACTTATCGTGGCGTAATATCTGAATAACCAATCCTTTCCCAAAATAACTTCATATCTTTTCATGTTAATTACGATCAGTTCTACATATAACTTCTTATCTCCTAAGACACAATATCCCCCTTTACTACCTGTTCTGATTGTAAGGACTCACCCGATGGTAACATGACACTACATGACTTATCAGCTAGCAAGAATCATAGATTTTGCTTACATACAAACAAGATTGCTACAAAAGAATGAGTGGCTCCCATGTCTATAAGTGTATATGCAGGTTCATTACATATTAAAATGGTACCTGTTATAACCGTGTGCTGAACTGCATCATCATCCTCCATCAAGGCAAAGACCCTAGGTGTCACTCTCACTCGGTTTGCATCTGACAGCATGGGACAATCTCTAACCACAAGGCCGACCATGTCACACCTGTAACAACAACCCGTCTACAGCTTACATTCGCCATAGTGGTTCTTCTGGCAGGTGGAACACAGAGGAGCTTAAGGAGCCTGTGGATCCCCTTGAGGTCGCTTCCCTTTTCCTTGGCCTTCATTTGGATTAAAGGGCCTTTTGACACCCCTTGGCTGTTGCTGCCATCCCCTTGTGTCCTGCTGTGGTTGCCCACCCTTATTCTGTTGTGGTTGTGGCTGCACACCTCTATCGAACTTCCTTGGCGGCTCCCATTGTCCCTGTACTGTCATCTCTACTTCTTCCAATTCCAAGGCCTTAGCTGCCACCTCAGAATATGGTATGTTATGAATTCCTGCAGTCTTCACTCCCCTGAAGAGATTTGGCTTCAGTCCTTGAACAAATTGGTAAATATTGTCTTCTTCGTCATTCACCAGATGGAGTGCAAATCTGGACAAGGCCTCAAACTTACAAATGTAGTCTGCCACAGAATCGGTTTGGCGCAGCTGCATAAACTCCATCTTTTTGCTGGCCCGAACCGCTCGGCTGAAATACTTGTCAAAGAAAGCCATCTTGAACCATGCCCAAGTTATAGTTTCCACACTAGTAGTACTCTGAATTGAATCCCACCAATGCCTTGCACCCAGTGCAAGATGAAAAACAGTACATGTGATCTTGTCCCCCTCTTCGACCTTGACATACTTAAACATGTCCTCAATTGTTCGAATCCATTCCTCAGCATAGATAGGATCCGAAACTTGACCATTAAATATCGGAGGTCGAAGTCGGTGAAAGCGCTCGCTTCCATGGTCATGAGTTGCGCTAGAGCTAGAGTTGCCTTGTTCCTCTCTAGTAGCTACTAGTTGTTCAATCTGGCGGGATTGGCGGAGAACAAATTCCGTTAGCTGGGCAATAGTGTTACTTTCTTCATTGGTTTCTCTTTGTTGACCTCTCACTATCTTGAAAATCCTAACATATTATCACAAACACATCTTAACTTTAAATGGCATTACTAAAATTGTAAACACTTACAGTTGTTGGAGTGTACTCATGCAGAAATTTGTGCTACAGGCAGTCTGCATAATCGATTTTAGAATCCAGTTTTGTTCTGATACCATAACTGTAACGACCTTTAAACCTAACCCTTAAATTCCCGTGAAAATTTTTCTTTTCTTTTTTTAAAACATTAGTTGGAATCTATGATGGTTGAAATCGTTGTGAAACTATTTGATAAAACAATATTTATATAACAGTTAAAATAATAGAAACAATCGGCCGAAAGAACCGAGGGCATAAAGGTGTTGAATTTTTAATTGCCTTAAATTTGAATACATCTACCGCTACCGAACATCTTACCGCTACCGAACATCTACCGCTACCGAACACATCTACCGCTACCGAACACATCTACCGCTACCGAACACATCTACCGCTACCGAACACATCTACCGCTACCGAACAT